>ML776962.1:319389-329828 GCA_009831015.1 Picea engelmannii
TGTCCAGTTTTCTTACAAATTTCTGCTGCGGGCCAGAGACCGTTCGTTTGCCAGAGGCAGAGACCAGGGCCTTGAAGGCCGCGACTTCAGGGGGAAGGGGGGGAGGGGCCTCAGGGCCACCTCCAGGCGCCATGAGGAGCAGACGGGAGAGAGGCGCGAGCGCGGCTAGGGCAGCGCAGCGATCATACGAATCAAAAAAGTAAATTCCACATCCGGATGGAGTCCACTTTTTCAAAGATCACAAATATTTCATATTTTGGCGATAGATCAGGCTTTTGGCTATGCTTGTAGACAGGAGTTTAAGAATGATCGAGATTGTGGTTTTTCTTTTCAGGAAGATTTCCTCCCTCCCACCCATCTCCATGAGGAAAACTAAGTTTTTTCAAAACCACGCAAAGCACCAAAAAAAATCGATACTATATGGGAAATGAACCATATATATTGGTGTCTCTATTGTATTGTGTTCTTTTTTCTTTTATTTCCACATTCATTTTGATTTGTTTTTATTTATTACTCTATGATACTATTCCTAATAAAATCCTTCCAAAAGGTTCCAAAAAGGTTAGGAAAAAATGGGACAACAATGAAGTTTCATTTAGTATTTTATGATTTGATAGAGGAAATTTTATTTTATGATTTGATAGAGGAAAATTTATTACGGGTGGTGGATGAATAAATATCGTAGGGAAAGATTCTATGTTCCATCAACTCAACATTCACAGCCCTCATCCCAAAGAAGAATAATCATGAATTCTTTTAGAACTATAGGCTAATTTCTTATGCAATGTAGTTTGTAAAATAATGGGCAAAATTATAGCCACGTGTTAAATAAAGTCTTCTTAGGTTCCATCTCTCAGGAGCAATTTGGGTTCATACATAAGGGGTAGATCCATGATGCAATGGGGGTGTCTCGGGAAAGTTTTCATACCATAAAAATAAAAATAAAATGCCAAATATGGTACTTAAATTAGATCTATCTAAGGCATTTGACAAGTTAAGTTGGTTGTATCTTAGACTAATGTTGATCCAAGTTAAGTTGGTTGTATCTTAGACTAATGTTGATCCATATTAGAATAAGTCTACATATGGTAAGCTAGATAATGGGTTGTTTATCATTAATATTATATATGGTAAGCTAGATAATGGGTTGTCTACCATTAATATTATATGCAATGTTATTCAATGGTTCATATTATTTTTCATTCAAGGGGATTAATATAGGTTTTCATGTATCATCTTTCTTTTTCCTTTTCGCAGTTGAAGGAAGTAGGGAAGGAAAAGAGTATAAAAGGGATTAAAGTAGGTAGATTTCTAGCCTTGTCACATTTATTATTTGTGAATGTTGTTATCTTGTTTGGTTTGTGTATTATGAGGGAAGCAAAGAAATATAAGGAAATTCTAGATTTATACTATAGAGAAACTAGGATGGAAGAAAACTCACTCAAGTCCAATATTCTATTCAATGGTTTAGCAATTGATCAAGACAAAGGATAGTCCAAATTCTTCCTTTTAATGCATCCTCCTTTAATAATGGGGTGAAGTATCTAGGTTTCATGTTGAAACCTAATGATTATAGGTTTGAATATTGGAACTTTCTCTATGAAAAAATAGAAAATCAAGTCTCAAATTGGTGTCATAGGTGGTTAACAAGAGGAGGAAAATTGAAGCTAGTGAAATCTATCCTTGAAGCTAATCCTGTTTACTAACACTCATTAGCATATATTCCAAAAGACATAGTGGAAAAAATAAGTAATAAATGTCTCAATTTCTTATGGGAAAGGAACAAACACAAGGAATGTATACAACTAGTAAAATGGAACAAGATAGAAAAACCAAAGGAATCGAGCGGTTGAGGAATGAAGGATATAAAATTATTTGGTCAAGCATTGATAGCAAATAGTTTATGGAGGATTTTGAAACATGATGGACTATGGAAGAAAGTGATGATTAAAAAATACAGTGATCCTTTGTCCTTTGAAATTTGGATTAGATTTCCAATGAAAACAATAGTAGGAGCCTCTATAGTTTGGAAGTCTCTAGTCGGAGCCTTTCCTTTAATTGGAAAATGGCTCGCATGGAGAGTTGGAAATTGGTCCAAACTAAGAATAGGGGTGTGATCCTTAGGTGGGTAGTGTTGGAAATTAAATATTACATGAGCCTTTGATTATTTCAAAAATATACAAGACATTCACTATTTGGTAGATGTAGTAGACCCAAATCATTCCTCTATTTGAAGCCAAGCTTGGAGAATGGTAGTCAATTTGGGACTCTAGGGAGAGGAGGATGAAAATCAGAACCACTTCATATAAAAATATATATATATATTGTTATAAGATTAGGGGATTAAGAAGATAAAATGGTGTGTTCCAAAAAGAGATGAGTCTCGTGAAGGTACATCGCACAACTAGGCTACAAGGAAATGTTTTTGGAAGAGGAAGGAGGGAAACCTGAGTGATAGTGGAAGCCCATTTGGAAGATAATGGCTCCTTTAAAAAATATTCCTTTGGTTAGATCTCTCTAACAATTTGACTTAGGAAATTTGCAATAAAAGAGCATGGAAATGGCCAAGAAGATGCATACTCTATAAAAAGTCGATGAGACTATAAATCACTTGTCGTTACTCTGTCCGCACACAAAAAAGGTCTGGTAGGAAGCTTTCTAGTTAACTAGAAAAAGAGGCACTTGGCAAGGAATCTTTGTGGCTATCTATCTGGACAATTGGCTTAAGGCTAAATAAATCAAATACCATATGGACTTACCATGTTTAGTCTTTTGGGATCTTTAGTTGACCATGAATGAGATGATTGTTTTAGAATAGGGAGATTCTTTCCATCTAGGTCAACCACCAAATGAGGTATGCTTATGGAAGGGGGTGGATCCTAGGGAAAGTAAAGTCTCTGAGGATAGTTATAAGTCCAAACATTGACAAATACTATGCATGGGGATATTTTTATGGTACTTGTCTAGGGGGTCCTGTGAAATGTGGGGTAGGAGAAGTTTTATATCTAAATGAAGACGACAAAATTGGCTTCAAAGTTGCTTGGGAGAGGGGAAAAATAAAAGGGTAGAGTTGAATGCTTCGTGGATTCTTATAAGACTATCAATTGATAAATAATATTTACATATTTAGATCATAGGATACTTTAGGCTTTCCATTGATTAGATCAATAATAAAAGAAATCTCCAAAATATGAATCTTTCTCCAAATTTGGAAAGAATTAAAAAGCTAAAAGATTTTTTTTTCTAAATTTTATCCTCAATACATATGTAGAGAATTAAATGTTAGGGCCGATGAGATTTATAAACAAGATATATCTCCTCATTTAAGTTCTTTTCATCCAAAGGAGAAAGAGATAGGAACACATCTCCCAACCATCTTTAGGTCCATATATGATTAACTTTCAACTTGAGGAGATCAAATATAGTAAAGGGAAAAAAATCGAAGGTTATTGTTGAACATTTAATGATTGTTTTATGTTTTAGGAGATGAGGATATGAACTAAAGGAGACACTTTTAGGCCCAAATAGGGTGATAGAATAGATTGATGACATCCCTAGGGGAAAAACTTACAGCATGTTCAGGTCAACGACTGGTACAAAAAGGACATATGATAAATGCCACAGCATACAATTTGAGATGAGAAAGGATGTTTGCATCGACCCTCGTCCTCTCAATAATCATGGTGACACCAACCCACTACCCGTAGCAAGTTCAATTTGTCTCTCTAGTCATGCCTAATTCAAGGAATGTTTTTTCTCATGATTCTCTCTAGATTGTTATCCATCATATCTAGATAAGGATTGGGAAAAATAAAGGTAAGTCCTTAGTTTCCATGGATATTCATTATAATCTATAGGATGAAAAGCTCTCTTTAGGCAGTCACTTTATAGTATTGATTTGTCTAGATATCGACCCACGGTCTCAGACCGTTAAGAGGTGGATTAGCCTCAATTTTCCTCTCAATAGTTATGATGTTATCTATTCCTTAGCCCATCCACCTAAAGAGTCAAGTTGGTCTCATTTCGAATTTACCCTTTGTTTGTTTTTTCCCATATCCTAATCTACACACCCTCATGTTTTAACGGAAGTTCATGCCCCCATTCTTAAATGTGAAAGCCCTAAATTGAGGAGAGTTAGAAGTATGTAGGATAAGGAAGGTTAGGACCACTCTCAACCATGTAACATTAAGGACCCTTGCAGGTATGTTTATCACCCCAAGATATGTAAGGCTCCCCTTGTGTCAAACAAAAAGGACTCCAATGAGAACAATTCAAAGGATTGATTCTTTGGAAGACACATCCCTTCTTTATATAAATCTTATAACAAGAAAAATATCTCCGCCTTTGTGCACACCAACAACCATGCATCCTTCTCTAAGGTGGAAAAGATGGATGGTGAAACCTAGGTTGTTGTTAAGGGTAATCCAATCGAGGACTGCCCCATCTTAGACTTTTCCATGGAAAAACCCATGAACAATAGAGGCATACACACTCTTCTAAAAAATACTTTGGACATGATGTGGTATATTCAATCTTTTGTTGCTTCTAGCCTTGACACTCAGAAGTAGTTTAGGGATTTAGTCACTAATTTGTTGGACTATCTAGAGAGAACCCTCACTCCACTCTCTAAGGCGCTGCTAAGGAAAAGTAAGGAGCTCACTCAAATGAAATTCCTTATATTCAAACTACTTTAGGAGAACGAAGGTTCCAACATTGCAATCAAAGATAAATATGAAGTTCATTAATGCAATTTTCTTTCTTCTTGTATTGAATGATAGTTTTTCTTTACTCTTTTATCAAGCAAGGCCTACATAATAGGTTTATTACAAGAGCTTTATACTTCTCTCATTGTGTATTTTTGGCTTGATATTTCTATCTTTAATATTGTAAAGCCTGTAGCTAGGTTAATGGTCTACATACTTGTATCCATATTTTGCAGGTTTTTTAGAACACCTACATGCCTTGTTTACTTAGGAATTTTGTAATTTTTTTGTACTTTGCCCCTCTAAAAATATTTAAAAAATACTTCTTACTAATTTAAAAAAAAAAAAAACTAAAGGAGACAACTTTATTATCTTTCCTATAGAGCTTATATGGCAATTTCTTTTTGATGAGTGTAGTAATATGATTCTCTTGAATAATAAGAACAAAGTTATAGTTTTTATGATAGGTTTTGGTGCTGACAAAGAGCTTCTCTTATTTCTCTAAATAGATAACAATGTATATTTTGCAGTTTTTCTTGGAAAAAAAATGTAATTTGACATAGATATCAATGTTTATATGCTCTCTCTATATACATTTTCTACTTATAGTGTGAATGAAGAAAATACAACAAGCATGTGTATTATGACAATTTAAGGAAGATCGAAGTAAGTTGTTGCATATAACGACACATTTATCTTCCAAATAAGACATCTCTACAACATTTTTCTTATCAGATACATTTTGTGTGGCCACCAATTTACCCTTCCTAATTAATTTAGGTTACAATCAAGAAGATCTATTAAGTTTCAATGCAACACCTTTTAAAGACTCATGGTGGTTCATTGGTTTCTTCCTTAGATTATTCTAAAGATGTAGTTAATATTGATTTCTTAATTATATGGAGGGGTTAAATACATAGATAATAACAAGTTGTGATGGATAATCTTCACAACATCTTGTTGAATGAAATATGCAATTCCAATTGTTGGTATCCTTTTTCTACAAAAGATGGTAGTTTATGTTGGAATGATCTTGTCTATGGCAACACAATTTTACTAGGAAGTCTCATACTGAAAAACCAAACCAATGTCACCTGTATCTACCTCTTGATAGAAATATTGTAATTACTCGATTTTCTTAATTGTTTTTTAAAGAAAAATGTAAAACGTGACTCCTATGAATTAATACTTGTCAGATGTATTTTCCAATTGGTCAATGCCACATAAGTACACATGACTCACGAAGTAGATCAAACAAGTTTTATACTTATTTAACTAACACTATATTACAGTGCATGTAACTACTTAAGAGTGGCTCACTAAGTCTTACTCTAAAATAAAGTTATCACTAACTATCTAGTTTTAACAAATAGCTATAATTATGCAAAGGGGACTATATCATAACATTGGACATCATAGGGATGGACCACATTCACACATCTAGACCATGACATGGAAACTCAAGGAAATGAAATAAGTTAGTGAGTGTTAGACTCTATAATACTTTAGAAAAGTTAGTGAGCTTCATATGAGCGATTCTTGAGAATCACAAAACTTGATGAAATTGTATATAAACAAATCGATCTGATATTCATAAACCATTGCATGCATTTGATAATGCATACTTTATAGCATTTATTACTGAATCGAGATGAAATTGGAAAAACCACATAATTGGTTGTAGTCAATAGAAATTTACCAAAGGCCTAATTAATTACAAAGGATGATTCACTTGTTTACCATGATTGAAATTTTGAACAAAGACAACCATGGCATTGGATGTAGGAGTTAAAGCAGTAAAGAAATTCAAAGAGAGTGTGGATGAATGGAGATGCATTGACTTATGGCTAATAGGTATGCTAAATATACTAAATTAGAAGTCTACAACTTCATATATGGACAATTAAATTTCAATAATGAAGAGCTACATAATGTGATTTTCAAATATGATATTGCAGCAATGTAATTGCTTTTGATTGGGACAAGGGTTTCTTCTTTGGATGTCAATTTGATGGGTCAAAGCCACTCAAATTCTATGTAGTGAGGGGTAATGTTTAACTTTAGGAAGACTCCAAAGTGGAAAAAAGGAGATGGCTACCAAAATTTTGAGGTATCTACAAACTTTTTCTTGAAAGTGAGTAAATGCTTTAATGAAAGGGAAAAGACACCTCTAGTCTTCATGATGAACTTAAGATTTCACAATGTGTGGGTCTCAAAATAATATCTAGCATGGATCTAATAACAGGCAAAACATGAGCAAATGAGAAAATGAAGGGTTCTTTTGATTTGAGCTCCTTCTAGCATATCTTACATACATGGCATATGTGATGGTGGATACCCATGCTACTTGGTGAGCATAGACCCTAAAATTCCCTAAGACGATAGTAAAGACTAGGAGAGATAAGGCCTTTAAGATAATTTGGTGTGATGATATAATCATGAACAATTTGGAGATAAGTAAAATGGAATGATGAAGTTTAAAAGAAAATTACTCTCTTAATAAAATCCAAGTATATATATATATATATATATATATATATATATATATATATATATATATATATATATATATATATATAGTAATCCTCCTCCATATTTTTTGTAAGGGAAACCCAAGTGATTCTTCCCCATTTTCATGGATGACATCCCAAGTAAACCCATCAACATAGACTAGTGCACCTCACCTAGGGGGATTCAAAATAAGCACATGGTGGCACAAAACTAGCCAAATGCCCAACAATAATGGAAACCTCCTCCATAATCGTTTTATGAATACCTCTTTTAATTTATCTAATATAAATGATAGATAGAGAGGCATGTTAATTAAAATCAACTATTTTACACTAGAATAAATCTATTTTAACCTCAAAACATGTAATGTTTTCATTGGCACCAAATACCAAACCTTTTAAAATATCAATCTCAATTTGTGTGGTTAAATAGTGTTTGAGTTATAGTTGTCACTGTAAAAATAGTGATTATATCCCTAGTCAAGGTCTTTAGGGCCAACACAATAACTCCCTCAACCAACCATCTTTGATAAGAACACTCAATCCTTAATGAGAAGCTAAAAGAGATCAAATACCATTGTTAGACATCAAACAACAAGATGAAACACGTAATGAGGATGTTATCAATTATCATCAATCTTCAATGCTTTTTCACAATCTACAAAGAGATTGAGGGAAAATCATACATGGAATTAGAGGTTATCACCAAGAGAGCATTGTTTTCTCCTCCATGAGCTCAAAATACTTGCCTACATATCGTATTATAAGATCCAACAACTTTCTCTAATACTAGCATCAATTAACACCTCTTCATAGTGTGGCATTGCCTTAAGAGTTCTCCCCAACCTATTATGCATGGAGATCTCATATTTCACTTTTTTGTTTCCATCAACATTATAAGTAAGAAAAAGGATTATGAAGTGAATTGAGGTATACATGTGAAACTCAACTTGGAAAAGCACAATCAACAATCTTAAGAAACTCAACATCCACAAAATTTTAACATTCATTTCACAAACAAGTAAGCACATACTACAATTAGGGAATCAAACCAATTTTATATTACTAGAATTTTTCTTTAAACCCATATACTAAATATTCATTACGTCAAAAAAAATGAGGTGCATTTTACAACCTAATATTGAAGAGAAAGGGGAGATGCATTTTAGCTATTTTCAAAAATTCAAAACTTTTATTGTTATTAGATGTTTTATTTAAGTAAGGTAAAAGTCCAATCCCAAAGCTTTGTACATAAGGCTATGCGGTTGAATTAGGCTAAAAAGGATTAGATGTAGAGATACCGTGATTGCCTCAACCATAATTTGACTCTGAACTTAGCAACGATAAATAGTCAAAGTGGTAGACATATCTAAATCCGTGTTGGAATTTTTGTTACGTAGAGTACAAATATGAATAATGGTGGGACACCTAAGAGGATGACTAATATTAAAGATGATATATTAACAAAGTATATGACTCTTTTCTTGTAATATCAATCAAAAGTGAAATCTGTATATCTCGGGCTGTTATTTCACCTTTGACATTGGACTAAAAATATGATTTCTAAACTTTCAATACACTTCATTAAATTGTGTATGTAAATTACACTCTATGAAACATCATGTGCATGAGCATCGCCGACCAACCTACTAAAACTTGTAAGAAGAATAACTTGGGATTACCTTTGTTGGTAAATGAAAGGGAAAGTGGTAAATTATTTCTTCTACTTTTTAATTTTAAAGTGAGTGTTTATTATGTTAAGTTAGAGGTAGAATTCATGGTGATAGGGGTGAAGGGAGTTATTTTAAATTTAAGAGGAAATCAATGCTTTTATTTTTTGGCTTTGACATGCATAATGAACATGAACAATACGGGTGAGGGGAGTTATTTTAGATTTAAGAGGAAATCAAATGTTTTTTAATTTTTTTGGGCTTCGAGATGTACAATGAACAATGGAGTATGTGTTTTAATTATTTATCGAGATGCTAAATTGTTTAAATAGGTTGATTGAAGGGATATTGTTATTATTAGAGACTTTTTCCTAATCATCAAGGTGTTGAACAATGGAGTATGTGTTTTAATTATTTATCGAGATACTAAATTGTTTAAATAGGTTGATTGAAGGGATATTGTTATTATTAGAGACTTTTTCCTAATCATCAAGGTGTTGAGTAAAGGGAGCACAACCTCCTCTCCATCCTTGGCTTTCCTTCATCTCAAAATAAACCTTCTTCTTTGTGGTTTTGATTCAGTTTAATTCTACTAGGTCTAATGAAGACACTCACAGGTTGACAAGATGACCGACCAAGGAGTTTTAAAAGCACCCGAGTCTTTAAAGGCCTTTTTCAAGGGGGAAGAACACCTTGCTTCACCCTATTCCCATGGGAAGAAGTTTCCAGGAGGAAGAATTGTTGTGTCAAGAATGAGTAATGGGAGAGGTGGAACCTCCTTCTCTCTCTTACTCCATGTGGAGTTTTAAGTCTTATCGTGCATTTATATATGGGATGAGGAGGTGTTTATACACTAGATGGTAGAAAGCATCAAGACATTCCTTTCTAATTCTATTTATGGCCACTTCTATGAAGAATGAATTGTTTGTTTGATATCAAATACTCCATTTGATCATATGTACTTGCAGATTGACCTTCATAGGGGATTTTCCTCAAGAAGTGTTGCTTCTCTTTATCATTAGTCATCTAGTGTAGTCTATTTGTTGAATGTAGTTGAAAGGATGGAGAGTCTACTCATATTGTGCTTTGTTATAGGTTTTGACCCTGGATCTTTTGGAGTTTTGGGTGACCATGGTATTGTGTGCATGTTTCTATTCATCTCGAGTGGATATAACGAAAGTCAGAAAGATTATAAATATGTAACAAAAGTAAAAAATATGATAGAGAATAGCTTTGTGGCCATATGAGCAATGTAGTTCAAACTCACCAAGGAAATTGAAAAGATGGAGGCGTAGAAGGAGTAGACAAACTCCAAATTTGATGGCATTTCCAAGAGTAAGGATTGCATGTACATGGATGTTGTTAAGCACAGTCTTACACTCAAGGATTGGGAAAAGGAATCTAGGGACACTTTCTTTGTCCTCTTAAGAAAAATGAGTGATTTAACTACCAATCTCTCAACTGCCCAAGATTTTTAGCTCACTTAACCAACTTTATGGATCTCCCTTCCAATATAGGCCATTATAACAAGGAGGATATGTCAGGCGAATTGTAGT
>ML776962.1:332177-377474 GCA_009831015.1 Picea engelmannii
AACTCATTGTAGAGTTCATTGCAGAACTTGTCGCAGAGTTGATTACAGAGGCAATTTTGTCGCAGACTTGACCAATTTGATGTGTGATGGAAGTTAGTGTCAAACTTATTGTGCACACCTTAGAGAGACCAGGTGCATAGTTTGTTGGGTGAAATGAGCACTTGGGCAAGGATGATGAACGTAATATTCATCGCATGACTTGTCACAGATCTAACTGTGAAAGTGATCGCAGAAGCGAGCAAAGAGGGTGATCGCAGAAGTGATTGCAAAGGGGAGAAGTTATGGGTTGCAGCAAGTTGAAGCACTTGGGTGAATGAATTGAGGCAACCTAGAGGAGATCCATAGAAGGAAGTTGGTTGGGCACATTTCTATCATGACATATCTGTGTCCTGCATCAATGAGAACAATATTTGAGTTGAGTTGGGTTGTTGGATGAGTGGTTCAACTGTAACCTTCGAATGAGGTAGCTCTTCACATAGTTATAATAGTCAGTTAGCAGTAGTATGACTTGACAGTCAGGTGGTGGATGTATGGTTGCTTGAAGAAAAAGAAATCAAGGTGCAAATATGGAAAGATATTGAAGATGAGTTTGGTCGGTTGCATGCAAAGTTTGGGACTTAGAAAAACTTTTGAAGTGGACGGATGGACTCAGCCTTGTATCACAATGAAGGTATTGCAGGTTTGTGGAGTTGTGGATGATGATTTAGGGGAGTTCATGCGAAGATTTGGTTGGTTGGGAAAGTGTAGGCCCAAGACAACAAACTTGAACCAGGGGTGCAGCCAAGGATGTCTTTGGAAATGCATGGCTAGTTTCGAGTTCTTATGTTTCCTAAGTGTTGCAGTGAGCCCTTTGAAAGGAAGTCAAATGACTAGGTGATTCAAGTGTATTTCATTTACACAGTGAAAACTGGTAGACTTGAGGGTGACTCAAGTGGTGCATATTTGAATAAGTCTTGTAGTAGTTTGGGACACCTTGGTTGGGAGAATGTGTGGAGAGATTGGGGTGACCAACTTGGATGAGTCTTGTGGTGGATTGAGGTAGATTTGGATGTAGTCGTGGAGGTGGCTTGAGAAAGCTTCCTAACTCTTTGATGAGGCACATTGGACAGGTTGTTGCAGTGAAGTGGGAAGTAAATTTTGTACGTGTTGAGTTTGAGAGGATGGATGAGGTTCCTTGGTGCTTGGTGCATTATCCAGATTCGTTGGGTGATGCAATGACTTGAAATTTGTGACGACAGTGCCAGAGTTTGGATGCTTGCAGCAAGTGCAAGGTAGTTTCATTCTAGGATATGGATGGAGTTAGCAAAGAAGTTGACCAAGAATTGTTGAAAGTCAACCTGAATGTATAGAACGCAAAAAAAGTGACTTGGGTGGTGTTCACTTTCCTATGGTATGGGACATTGGATGAGGAAAAGCGTACCTTGGTGACTTGTGGATGATTGCATGATGACTTGGAGATCCGGTGGGGTCATTGGTTGGGGATGAAAAAAGTATTGGGGTGAACGTGCCTAAGGCATGGAACTTATTTGAGGTGACTCATTCTACTTGGATCACATTGGATGGTTAATTAGGATGTTTGGGGTGTAAGCATGTTGTCCACACTCATCGTAGATGTTGAGTTGCAGAGAGGTGACTTGGAGAAAGGAGGTGATTTGAGGACTTGCCTTTGTTTGGATAATTGTGCGGATAGGCAGATTACATCATGGTTGAGTGATGAAGTAATGAGGCAAAAGAAGTTTGGACATGTAGTTCTTGGTGAAAATATTGGTTAACCATGCCATGAGGTGGAGAGTTGATCTGGGATATTTTATTCGATGATCATTATGTGAATTGCATTAAAGAGTGTAAACAAAGCTCATATGCAACAATAATAAAGAATAAAAAAATATGAAGGAAAGATGAGAGAAAAGAGAAAGAACACAACAACTTCATAACAGAGTTCGTACAACAATGGACTACATCTTTGGGCTTGCTTCGAAGTGGAGAGGATTTATATTATCTCAACAATAAATTGGCATAAATACATGGCCATATCTCAAAACTAAAAATGGCCTTCTGATCCGCTATCCAGATGCAAAATATGACTACACCAGTGGATTTGTGGTAAGGAGTAGTGTAAAATCGATTGTCAAATCCTCCAAATCTGACACCATCACCTCCAGGCCCCGTTGGGATCTTTGCCTTGAAATTCGTGCCACCAGTATCCAATCAATGCCTCATGTACCTGCATAAAAATGTGTGTTTGTATAGACTCTGGGCACAGACCCCTTGGCTCGACGATAAACTGGGTTTATATTGAAATTTGTGGACGAACTTTACCAAGTTCGTGGCTTGGTTCATTGGCAAGTGGGTGTGCTATTAAGAGTTTGTGGTTGGGGAGATCCGGGGTCAAACCCACGGGCTCCCCCCCTTTTTGGTATGATATGGTTTGTTGTACATATAGTTGTAAGGACTATATGGAATCACCCTGACCGTTAAACATATATATACCATATTCGTTGGTATAGTTCAACCCCCCACCAAGTTTAGTACCTTCGTTTGGATTTGGCGCAATATCCCTTGATGTGATGACTGCATAGAATCTGGTTGTTGGAATTTTATTAAATGCTTGTTACTGGAATGTGGGTCGTCGACCAGTCCAGTGGCATTTTATTTTTGCATTTTGATTTTTCGATCCCTCATTAGGCATCCACGGGGTGCCATGTGGCGCCATGTGATTGGGCCACGTGGCACCCTGCCATTTTCTACTTCTGTCCAGTCATCCCGCCACATGTCGTATGCTTAGAAGGCCATTTGGCGACCCCTTAGTGGTGCCACATGGCATCCCATTAGTGGTGCCACATGTAATCTGCCAATTAGACCATCTGGCCACTGAAAATGCCAAATCAACATGCCACGTGGCATCCTGTCATGTTGCCATGTCAGTATGACATCATGTTGACGTCACCATGTATGGTCGATTGATGACATCATCTGTACAGATGTTGATGTCAACAGGTTGACTTTGACTCGATTGACCGCAACTTTGACTGGCCATATCTTCTTCGTTAGGATTTTGTTTGAGGTGTCGTTTGCATCGTTGGAAAGGTTGCAACGAGCGCTTCGAATTGGCGTCATTTTTGTTGAGACTCGAGGACTTTGAATTTTTTCCCTTTTAGATCCTCCTAGATCATTCCTCCCCGCTAAGAATCTTTTGGGCCTCCAAAATCCTTATCAATCAACATATAAGTGAGGGGATTTCTCCTTCACTTTCTCCTTCTCGATCCATCGTTCTTTGCTTGGATGTGTGCCCTTAAGGCCCACTCGAAGATATTCAACATCACCCTTGTGTGCAGTCCTCGTCCTTATGTCCAGGATGATATCTTCCTTTAACTCATCCAAGTACTCAAGATAAAACTCATCCACTGAAGGTACTGAAACACTCTCCCTTTGATCCATTATCATTGGAGGCTCATAAATTTTCAGGTTCACTACATTTACAACTGATTATATCTGCAGGTACGGTGGTAGATCGAGGCAAAAATCATTTGTTCCAACTTTCTCCAAGATGGTGAAGGGTCCATATCTAGTGGGTTTGAGCTTATTTACTTCTCCCTTCAACCAATCTTTGTTGATGTGGAGCCCCACTTGATCTCCCACTTGAAACTAGTGATCTAATTTGTGCTTGTCATGGTGGGCTTTGTACTATGCTTGATTCTTTTCCAACTGTTCCTGGATTTTCTAGTGTACCTGTTGAATCCTTTGGATGAACTTTCAGGCTCTGTCTTCATCTCTTTGTTCACTTGAATCAAATTTTTTTCCAAATGTCAATTCCAAGGGAGTCTTAGGTAGATACCCAAAACATGTCTCAAATTATGAACTCTGTGTGGAAGATTGCAAGGCTTGGTTGTATGCATGCTACACATACTAAATCTGGTCATCCCACAACTTGGGATGTTTGCTGCAGTAACCTCAGAGAAAATGAACCATTGTTTTGTTAACTACCTATGTATGTCTGTCGTTCTGTGGATGGAAAGCAGTACTCCTATTCATCTCAGTGTTCATCATTCACCACAAGCTTGTCCAAAACTCTTCAAGAAATCGAATGTCCCGATCTGAGATAATGGATGTGGGAAGTCAAAAGTGGACCCATACATGCTGAAAGAAAAGATGAGATTTTTTCTCAGAAGTGATATGCTTTTTACATGGCATCAAGACACACATCTTGCTAAACCTATCCACTACTACATACAAGTATTCATGAACCATTTTTTACATAGGAAACCCCCCTACAAAATCCATGGAGATATTCTCCTAAGGATGAGAAGGAACAAGAAGTGGTGTGTATAGCCCCAATTTTCCATTAGTGGGCTTAAAAATGAACAACACACACCCCTTTATAATCATGGTTACAATTACTTTCATTCGAGGCAAACATAACCTCTGCAAGTATACTACAATACTCTCTACTCCAAAATGCCCAAATACAAGAGAAGTGTAAGCTTCTCCAACTACATGCACTTTTTCAATGGTAGGAATACAAAGTCTACCCAAACGGTAGAGTAGTTTGTACTGCAAAAAAAATATCTTCACCTTGAATGGATGTTGAAGCTTAGGTAGAGCTAGCATTTGTGTGGTGTTGATCTTTTCTCCTAAAATGTCGAAGGCCCTTTCCTGTCTTCCTTCCCACTGAAAGACATGTCTCATCTCAATCATTTCATTTTTATGAAAAGGATCAAAATCATTGAAAGAATTAGACTTATCGGGCTCTTTTGTTTTTACAATCGTAAGCACAAGGTTCTTACAAGTATTTATGGCTCTCTTCATTTGAACTACACTAATAAGTGATGGGTTAGCTTTCGAGCTATGAGCTCTAATAATATATTCCACTCCATCTTTTGTGAGATGGTATTTATTCTCTTTCAGGAAGAAGATAGTTTTTTTGTCATAAAGATAGGGACTCCCTAGTACAATACCACATATATCCAAAGGAACCACATCCAAATCAACCTCATCTATTAACTTAGAAGCAATATCAAGCTTCTATCTACATTGTCTGGTAACCTGAAGTTTTGCATCATCATGCACCCAACTGAGAGGGTAAGGTTTCTAATGAGGTCTTGTGGTTAGTCTCAAATTATTCACAATCTTTTAAGATATCAAGTTAAATTGCGAGCTCGGATCAAACAGAGTTTCCACTTTTGTGTTCTTTGTCACTACTCTTATGTGGAATAATTCGCTTCTTCTTCTATCATTTTCAAGAGATGGAATTGTATAACTTGAACTAGCATGCATGGAAACTTTAACTTGTAATCCAGTTGATGTGATCTTCTCTTCATCACCCGAGTCGGAACCTAGGTCTTGTTGCACTGTAGCATCACTTTTATGCTTCCTTTTACCACCAAATTGATTTGGTCTTAACTCTGGATGCAACTTCCAACAACGATTTTCATCATGCCCATATTTATGGAAATGAGTGCAAGATGATTTTTCTCCATCTTTCTTTGTTGTAGTTGTACTCTTATCATTTCCTTTGCCTTTCCTTTTGAAATGGTTTTTTGAATGCCTGTGATCTTCATGTACATTATTTCCCTTGTTTTCAAAGTGAGTGGCTTGCACACACACCTCATCTAGATTAGTGGGATTAAACAAAAATAATGTGTGACGAATGTAACTATGAAATGCACTAATGTATTTCATCAAAGTCTCATGTGAATCTAAAGGAATATTTAATGCCAAAGCCTTTTTCCTAAATTCTTCTGTGAAACTTTGAACATTATGATCTTTGCCCTATTTCAATTTTTTCCATTCCATCATGGATTTTTGAAAAGAACCCAATGGATAGAATTTCTTTCTTAAAGCAGACTTGAATTCTCACCTTGAGGAAATAAGCTTACCATTTTTGCTCCTATCCTGAAGTTTTCTCTCCCACCATACGAGAGTTGTTCCTTCCAATCGAAGAGAGGCTAATTGGAATTTCACTTCCTCTTGTTCTATCTATTGTATTCGGTAATACACTTCAGCCTGTCAAATCCAATTATCTAATCTTTTTGCATTAGCTTCTCCATTAAACATGGGTAAATCAAATTTGAGATTTAGTTTCAACAACGGATTTTTAAAAGAAACTTTTTGATGGGAATTAGAATAATGAGAATGATGAGAATGAGAGGAAGAAGAAGAGCTTGAAATTGAAGATGAAGATGGAGAGTCGGGAGGATCCCCTCCATTTCCTTGTTTCACTGAAGAATCATCCTCTACTTCTGTTGCCTTCTTCTTTTCCTTCTTTGTCACTCTCTCTTCATAATCTTCATACAATTTCTCTAACATGTCTGACATCTGGTAGAAGATCTTGTGAAAATTATTCTCATGCTCGACACGTCTCTCTTTATCCCCCATTTTCCTTCCTCGAGTTACACGTCCAATCTGTGGGTTGAAAGTCTTAATTTTTCCTTGACCATATTTGAGCTTGACCCTAGTAAGCATTCACACTCACAATTCAAGTCAAAGAACACTACTCCGATACCAACATGATCCATGATATTTTATTCGATGACCATTATGTGAATTGCATTAAAGAGTGGAAAGAAATCTCATGTGCAACAATAATAAAGAAGATAGAAATATGAAGGATAGATGAGAGAAAAGAGAAAGAATACAACAACTTGATAACAGAGTTCGTCCAACAATGGACTACATCTACGGGCCCACTTCAAAGTGGAGAGGCTTTATATTATCTCAACAATAAATTGGCATTAGTACATGGTTATACCTCAAAACTGAAAAATGGCCTTATGATCCGCTGCTCGGATATAATATTTGATTGCACTAGTGGATTTGTGGCGAGGAGTAGTGTAAAATCGACTGTCAAATCATCCAAATATGGCAGCATCACCTGCAGGCGATGTTGGGCTCTTTGCCTCAAAATTTGTGCCACCAGTCTGCAATCAATGCCTCATGTACCTACATAAAAATATGTGCATGTACTTCCTCTGGGCGCGGACCCCTTTGGCTCGATGATAAACTGGGTTTATATTGAAACTTGTGGGCAGACTTTACTAAGTCCGTGGCTTGGTCCGTTGGCAAGTGGATGTGCTATTAAGAGTTTACGGTTGGGGAGACTCGGGGTCAAATTCGTGGGCTCCCCCCCTTTTTGGTATGATATGGTTTGTTGTACATATAGTTGTAATGACTATATGGAATTACCCCGACTGTTGAACATATATATACCATATTCGTTGGTATAGTTCCAACCCCTCACCAAGTTTAGTACCATCGTTTGAACTTTGCGTGATATCCCTTGATGTGATCCCTGCACTGAATCCGGTTGTTGGCCTTTTCTTAAATGCTTGTCTTCATAATGTGGGTCGTCAGGTCTGGTGCCATCCAGTCTGATGAAATTTTATTTTTGCATTTTGGTTTTTTAGGCTCTCATTGGGCATCCACGAGGTGCCATGTGGCTCCCTATGATTGGGCCACATGGAACCTTTCCATTTGTTTCTTTCGTTCAATTATCATGTCGCGTGTTGTACGGTCAGAAGGCCACATGGATGCYCCTAAGTGGTGCCACGTCTCATCCGCCAATTAGCCCATGTGGCCACCRAAAAATGAAAAATCAGCCACATGGCATCCTATTGTGTTGTCACGTCAACATGACTTCATGTTGACGTCACCCTGTACAATCGAATGATGACTTCATCTATACAGACACGGATGTCAGCAGGTCAAATTTAAATAAGTTGACAACAAATTTGACTGGCCATATCTTCTTTGTTCGAACTCTGTTTGAGGTTTCATTTGTGTCATTGGAAAGGTCATGACGAGCTCTTTGACTTGGTGCCATTTTTGCTGAGATTTGAGGTCTTTGAATTTTTMCCTTTTAGATCCTCATGGATCAGTAGTGGAGTCAAGTTGTTACARAATACATTGTTTTAGGGTGACTTCATAGTGCAGTAAGGTGAGGGGCGACCTTGCCTTGTCTGAGGGTTGTGCAGATGGACCAAATTGTGAAAGGAAGTGACCAATTTGTGCATGAGGGTGTGCAGTCTCAAGGAGTGTGACARTTGGACTGACCATTCAACTAGTTCATGACTTGGAGAGAACAACAACATGATAAGGGGGTCAAGAGTACATATGCTCCAATAGGTTCAAAGTACAACACTTAGACATTATGGATGATCTCCTTGACGAATATCAGACGATGGTAACATTAGTGAGGCAAATGTGGATATTTTCTTTAGTCTTTGCAGATGGAAAGAGTGATGGATACGTGGTAGAAAAAACTAAGTTAAAGCATGGGGAGGCACATCTCAAGACTTGGACGTGACAGTTGGATTGATCACCTTACTAGTACAGGACTTGAGACATGCAATGTGTGGAGACATGGTAGAGTTGGTTGAAGTATGATCACAACGGTGAGTGACAAGGAGTTCAACACTTAGGAATTTTTTTGAAGTGAAGTGGGTAGCAGTGCATTATAGTAGGCAGTGACAACAATAGTAGAACCAAACATCAACAAGAAAACAACATCACAGTAAAATAGTGCAGTAGAGTTGGGTGATTTTCATCCTTGGAGTTGGATGAAGTGATCATATTGACTTAGGAAACAAATTGTGTGAAGTTGGGTGCAATACAGTTTGGTTTGTGGAAACTTGGGGTTTTTACTTCGAAGGGAAACTTGGGGTTTCCAATTTGATAGAATTTGGGGTTTCAAGCAGACTTAGTTGCGATAGGGGCACGAGTCCAGGTAGAGATCGCATATTTTGTGGATGTTGTCGAGGATGAAAACAAATTGAGGTAGGGGAGGATGTAAGGTCTTCAACTAGATGGGCGCAAAGACCCTCGCCCAAGTCCTCAAGGAGACAAAACTTGGGGTTGCTTCGGCACCCAAGTGTTACACTAGTTGGGAAAGTGGGTTCCTTGGGCATGCGAATGCGCCAAGGGGATTTCCCAAGTATGAAGTGACCAGGGGTAAGGGGCACACTAATTCATTTAGGAAACCAAATCCGCGAAGGGGCGCAACGATTTATTTGGACACATGGGTTTGCGAAGGGGTGCGACACCCCCAAAGGACACGAAGGTTCATGATGGTGAACTTCAGAGTCCCTATAAGAGAACAAGGTTTCACAACCAAGGAAGGATATTTGGAGAACAAAGAGAGAAAGATCAACTATGTAATTCTAAGGAAGACTTAGACGAAGAGGGGCGAGCTCCCTCAAGGAGCCAAGTCACTCCACATGGGAGGACTTGTGCTTCCTTGAGGTGGTTTTGTGGGAAGAGTTGGGGAGACCTTTCTTTTGGCTTAGTTTGGGGTAAGTATTGTCACGTGTCTGAGGAGGCATGCTAAGAGATAGAACCACAGGTCCGTGCGAAGATTTGAAGCAGAGAAGAGACAACAAGTCTGTGGTTGAGGGCACATCTGAGGTGCACTGCAAAAGGCTGTGGAGATGATTCCGACAGAGAGTCTTGGTCTGATGAATTTGTTTATGAATGTATTTTTGAGGCGAGGCAAGTCATGTGACTCTTCACAGTTGTAAACCAAGCCAGTAGTGCTCATATTGTAACTATTTTGCAATAACAAATACTTAGCCAGGTGTTAGGAATGGTTTTTGTCATCCACACTATATCTATGTTTCTCTTGTTTTTTTTACACGTGTTCTCTTTGTTTCATAGATGTATGCTTATATATGACTAAGTGTTAATCTATTAACAATTGTCTAAGTATACAAGAGTTTCACTAGAGTTGGAGTGTAGCTCATTGGTAACCTAGAACGAAGTATGGGTATGCTCTAGGTGAAGAGGTGCAATCCAGACGAAGTATCCTTGGTGTTTCCAAGAAACCAAGAGATAAATGTTGTGCTGTCACATGCCCTCAAGAGGTGCACGATCACAAGATTCAACTAGGCACATTATGGGGACGTGACACCTATCATATTAGACACCATAATCAATATCAACAAATTTACTTGAAAAATTAAAAAACTTCTCAAACCAATTATACATTATATGTTTTAAATATTATTAAATTTATTTGAAAAAATATTATATTTTAAATTCTTTAAATGCACCGACACATTTTGATAGACTGCAAATATAAGATTGAGAACAAGGAATTTTTTACTCATTTTCATTAAAATGACTTTAACCATCCTAAACTTATTTTTAGAGGTATACACAAGTTAATGATTATTTTTTGTCCAGGGTTCATAGCTCGCGTGGTTGGGCAGACTGTTTGTTCTCCTCCCCACCTAGTTTCAATTCCCATAAGTGACATGTTGACCCGTTGTGACAAGGCTAGAAGGATAGGCGCCTCCCCATGAGTGTACCCCCTCATGGGTGTGTCTCTAGACGTCTCAGTCCTTGCTAATTCATAAATTTCCTGCTAAGTGTTGGCTTGCAGGCTATTAGAACTAGCCTAAAGTTTATTGTGGCAACCAACATAATTTGAACCAAAACCTTGCCCAAATAATCCCGACAAGTTACCAATTCCCCTAGATCTTAAAAAACAAAAAAAATTAATAATTATTTTTTATATTCCTACCAATTATGTCACCACACGTGGATTTTTTTTTAATATTCCAACACTCATACAACATCTCGAAAAGATAATCTCTAAAATACCAATTACCTTTGGAAGGGGTATTTTTTTCTTACAAAATAGGTGATATGCCACTAAAAGAAAGCTAAAATATGACACAAATTTTTGGATCCAACAACATAGGAGTTTATAAAGTCAATCGAGTAGCAATGATTCAATGGTGTACCCCGCTTAGATGATTTTACTCTCTTACATGTACGTGTACTTGGAAATCCAAAAGAATGACACCTCATGAAATTAATCCCGCTTTAAATGACACCTCGTGAAATTAATCCCGCTTTAAAAAGAATTCCATCGTATTGCTATTGTAAAATTTTCTAATGAACACTATGCTATGTGTTCTCAACATACACTACTATTAAATATATATTTTTTTGTAACATTTAGAGTAGAGATTAATTATTCACTAATAATATGTTGATTTTGTCATAATGAAACTATGAAACTTTACATGACAATTTTACCTAGATCATGATTGAACAAGGAGAGTTGCAAGGAAACAAGTCCCTACTTTTTAAGTGAGTAGTTGATTGCTTTATGAATTGTTGATTTCAAAATAGTTAAAAATTAAAAAGAAGCTAAGTAACTTATGTCCCTAAAAAACTATTACTAGACAATTTGTTAGATGTTTTGCAGTGATAACACACAAAGCCAATTAAGTAAAGCCATTTTTCATGTCCTTTATTACTTTATATACAACAATTAAATCAAGAGTATTAACTTATCAAGGACAAGCTAGAGTTTTTATTAGATGCAATCTATGATTATTTACCGTAGTCAATCTTTTCTTACATTCAAAACACAACACATGAAAATACCAACAGAAGAAAATCAATACATCATTGGAGGAAACCTATCATATGGAAACTACATCACCATTGGAATTGGACCAAAATAGTATGTGGGCTGTAAACAAATTTCATAATTTTCAGTCTCCACTTCTCAAATTCCATCGACTCATGCACCTGCCTTTACTGCATAGATAAATCCCACACCACGAACAATGAAACGACAAAGTGGGTAGCTAGGGAATCAAACTAAGGAGTATGTAGTTCCCGAGATCGTAAGTGGCAACGAGCATGGATTCTTAGTGGATTGGTGGTCTCCAGAGATGTGCGCACATGAATGCAACAAGCCACCTTTTGGAATTATGAGAAGAGTGAAAAATACCATTGAAGGATGTAAACAAACAAATGCAATACGCCACCTTTTGGAGTTTTGAGAGGAGAGGAAAATATAGAGGAACATATTGTTTTCGACATGTATGATGGTATAGGGGACTATGTATTAATTTTAACATTAAATGTTGAAGTCACATATGTGAACTCACGCTAGTATGGGTATCTATTATTGAAAGATTGACTCGTGGTAGTGCCCAAGTTCAGTCGATTCAAGAGCTATTCCCACAAACTACTCCATGATAGGCTTCTCAATGATAATTGGAGACCTATCTCTTGCCTTATCTAGAATGTTTGAAATCGATGCAAAGCATTCTTGAATTTGTAAATAAGTTCCCATTTGTCCTGTCGAAGGGACACACTTTGGAATCGTCTCTATTTGAAGAAGGTAGGATTACTACTTTGTTTGCATCCCGCTTTCCACCATGTCATCATGGAATTGTGAAGAATTGGAAAAAAAAAAAAAAGGGCATTGTAATGGAAACTTCAAGTTCTCAGTTGGAATTGTTTAATATTCAATACTCTGGGATTATGAAGAATTGGAAAAAAAAATTGGGCATTGTAATGGAAACTTCAAGTTCTCAGTTGGAATTGTTTAATATTCAATACTCTGGGATTAGTCATACTAACCAACAAATTCCCATCACAAGATCCAAAATCTCTCTTTCATAGTCAGTTGCACCTACTACTAACTTAGGAAGTTTTGAAATGTATCACATAAACACTTCTAGAGTGTTCTTGGGTATCAATGATCATACACCCTTTTCATTTGATTTTTTCTTCTCTGAAACTATGAATATGAGAGACATGGAGGAGTTAGATGATTTTAAGGATGGAAATTTATTTTAAAATGTAGAAACCTTGGCGAATCTTACTAATCCTTCATATGCCAACTATAAATGTTTGACTATATTTTTGTAAAAGTATTCAAATTTCTAAGGATTTTATATAGTTTTTATAAAATTTTGGCGATTTTTAAGGTAAAATAATTTTATCCTATAGAATTTGGGCGAATCATTTTTAAAATAGCAAATCTTGTTTTTGGAAAAACCATAGAAAATTAGCCCATGAGCGAAATTTAGCCCCTAAAATCGTCCATGAATTATTATGCCTCAACAACCCATGAGGGTCCAGAAACAGATAACTCAGACAAGATCCAAGCGTTGGACAAGTCTAGGTTAAAGCCTTACATTGTAAAAGTTGAATCCATTAGATCAGTCTTGGGCCAAGTTGGGGACATTGTTGAGCATTTTTGGTTGAATTTCGAAATCAGTTGTTCTATAGTGTTTGGTTATAGAATATTAGTGGAACAATAAGACCAACATAAGAAAATCAATATGTCATTATCATATGGAAACTACATCACCACTAGATTTGGACCACAATAATATGTAATTGTGACAATTTTTTCATGATTTCCATTCTCTAGTTCTCAAAGTTCGTCGACTAATGTGCCTTCCTTTAGTGCATAGAAAAATCCCGCACCATGAATAGTTAAATGACCAAGTGGGTAGTTGGGGAATTGAATGAAGAAGTATGTTGATCCCGAGATCATCATGAATTCTTGGTGGATTAGTCGTCTATAGGGATGCATGCAAATGAATGCAGCATGCCACCTTTTGACATTCCGAGAGGAGATAAAAATACCATTGAATGATGCATGCAAATGAATGCAACCTTTTGGCATTGTGAGAGGAGAGGAAAATATTATTTTCGGCATGCATGATGGTCTAGAGGACTATTTATTAATTTTAACTTCAAATATTGAAGGAACATCCATGAACTTATCCTAGCATGGGTATCTAATATTGGAAGCTTCACTCATGGCAGTGCCCAAGTTTGGTGGGTGTGAGAGTTATGCTCACAAACTACTCGATGATATGATTCTCATTGGAAATTGGAGACCTATCTCTTGCCTTATCTGGAATGTTTGGAATCAGTGCAAAGCATTGTTGAATTTGTAATGAATTTCCCATTTGTCCCATGGAAGGGACACACTTAGGAATGGTATCCATTTGAAGAAGGTAGGATTACTACTTTGTTTGCATCTCCCTTTCATGGAGTTGTGAAGAATTGGAAAATGTTTCTGAGCATTGTAACATAAACTTCAAATTCTCAATTGGAATTGCTCAATATTCAATATTTTAGGATTATTCATTAATGGCCAACAACATCCCATCACAAGAACCAATATCTCTCTTTCACAGTTAGTTCCATCTACTACTAACTTATGAAGTTTTGAAATGTATCTCGGAAACTCTTCGAGAATGTTCTTGGGTTTCAATGACCATATACCCTTTTCATTTGAATTTTTCTTCTCTCAACTATGGAGAGGAGAGACACGGAGGAGTTGCAACCATACATACTACCTCAAAAACCCACAAGGTGGTTGGAAACAGATAACCTAGAGAAGCTCCAAGCACTGGGCAAGTATGGGTTGAATCCTTAGATTGTAAACACAGAATCCACCAAGTGAGTCTTAGGCCAAGTTGGGAACTTTGTTGAGGAGTTTTGGTTTAATTTGAAAGTTAGTTTTTCTACACTGTTTGGTTACAGAATACCAATGGAGCAAGATCAAATTTTTGGGGAAACCATCCTTCCCAACGAAGGTTGCATGTTGGGTTACTAGTTTGAAAACAAGAATACACTCAGGCAACCATCCTTCCCAATGAAGGTTGCATGTTGGATTACTAGTTTGAAAACAAGAATACACTCAAGTAAGGAACATAAACTACTTCATTGATGGGTTCAGATCGAATTCTTATTATTTCATTTGTTTTCTTACACAACACAACCAACATTAGCATGGTTTTTATTTGTATCCTACAAAAGCTCTGGAATATTTTTGGAAGGCACCACAAATTAAAGTAAGAATCTATGAGTACATGTTGACTACCTGGAATATTATCAATAAAAAATGCTAAAATATATTAACATGAATGGAAAATGACTTAAGCTGCAAAAAAACCTCTCAATGTAAGATCAAAATAGAGCAGATAAAAAAGGACAAAGAATGGTTGAAAACATTAATGGGAACAAAACTTACTGCTTGGGAAACTTGCTTTCATTATAATTTGTTGTACAAATTACATGTCAGTTGTTATAGTAAATGCATGGATGGAAGATTGTCCCTGACCATTCAACATTTTATGCTTCGTTCTCGGCTTTGAAAAATTTCCATAATGTTTCATACCAGAAGTTTTGTTGTTTATTGGAGTATTTGGGCCAATATTGGCATGAGGACATGTTGATTTAGTTCTTTCCTCTATGCATTTGCTCAGGTATCTTCTTCCTCCAACAAAGGCCATGAAGAACCCGATGCAAGGATCAGTATAGAGACTAAGCCTATAGAACCAAAAGCTAAAGCATGACATTGGAATAATACAGTAGGTAAAATTATCTTCACACCCTCCACTAAGCACCAACCACCAACATCAAAAGGATGCATCACGAACAAGAAGATGTTGCCTAGTGTTGTTGGGTCATCGATGTTGTAATATGTTTGGTAGGGGGCCTCACCCTCTACTTGCTTCTTCCCCTTTCTTTTGCAACGTTGAGTCACATATTTGTCACTAAACCTTTGCTTGGATTATTACTTCTAACAAAGTTACTTTTTATTATTAAATGGAGGTTGTATTTGTTTGTCTCAGTGTCATCACACCCTCACTCAAGCAAAGGTAGAGCAGTGTGTACACGTAAAAAAATAAAGGCAGATGTCATTTAAGACTATCTGTGATGTATGTGTAATAAATAGGACAATGGGAAAATAAAAGATCATTTATGATGCCTTGATATGAGGCCAAATAAGAGGATGATGTATAAGCTCCTTAAAACTTTGGTTAAACTATGAAATTTAATTGGAAAAACGATATAATTTGTGAAAACTTAGGATACAAAAATGTAAAAGACATGGAAGGTTATTGAAAAACAAGAAGTTGTTTACTATAGTCCTAGCCTAAAGACGAGGACCAATAATCACTACACCATGCCGTGCATTAGCCTTGGTACTTACAATTATCCGAGAAAGTGAAAGTGGCATTTCAAAACAATATTGTAAATAAGTGTGTTTTTATGTATTATAATGTTTTTTATTTGATTTTTTATTAGTAATTCCAATAATGTTATAAATATAAATCTTTTTTCTTCAACAACCAGTAGTTAATGTAACACATTTAACGTGAGAATTGATTTTCATCTAGATTCAATACCAATAATGTTATAAATATAAATCTTTTTTCTTCAACAACTAGTAGTTAATGTGACAAATTTAATGTGAGAATCGATTTTCATCTAGATTCAATACCAATAATGTTATAAATAAAAATATTTTTTCTTCAACAACCGGTAGTTAATGTGACAAATTTAACGTGAAAATTGATTTTCATCTAGATTCAATAATCATAAAGTAAGAGATAAAAACCAATGTATATAGGAAATTGAATATAACACAAGTCATATTCTTCCTCACAATCCTAGCATGTATAAAATGCTCAACAATAAGTTCAAAAATTATGACAAAGCTTTCATTTGAATATGGAATCTCCACATACATGCCATTTCTTATTGTATCCTAAAATTATAAATGGATGTACACTTTGTATGAAAATAATTAAATTGTGATCATGTACTTGATGTGGTTACAAAATGCCAAGATAAGAAGGTATTGCATCTTGACTTCCATATTTCATTGTCTCCTTTTTCTTGTGAGAAATTGAAAGGTAATACAATTTCCATTATTCATAAAAATAAAAAAACAAAAGAATGATTCCCCTTTCAAGTGGTTAGCAACCACTTTTTTATAGAGTTCTCAATAAAGAAAACATTGACAATGCCTATATTAAATAACAATGCAATTAACACCCCACAATATGAATAATTTTTCATATAATGTTTTCTATGTGTAAAATACCTCTTGTTGATGTAAATGTACACATGTTGGGATATGGGGGTCTCTACAAATAACATCCTCTTAAATTTGAAATATTCCCACTCAAAAAAATGTTTGATCATAGAAAACATCGATTAGACAATCCAACACTTCAACATGATATGGGATGGAAAATGATTGCTCTTTAGAAAAATTAACTACATTTTCATATCAAATGCAGACACGCATGCCTAATTGATGGTTAAATCGATTGGATTGGCAGTACATATTAAAAACCCATCCAAGAAAACGAAATTTTTACCTTCAATATCCACAAAACAAATATAACTTGATGTAGATTCACATCCAAACTATATCTAATATAAATCCCTATTTTAATGGTTTCACCTTAATTCCATTCATTCAAGTTGAAATATGAACCACTCGAAGACAATCATAGTTTTAGTTTAGATAATGACTGATGGTGCAGTGAAATAATTACCATCTTCATCTATAAAGACTATATACACATGAACAACATCAAAACAAGGCTCTAAAAGTGTCACCTCTAGGTTTCCTATGTGACTATCATTAATAAATTTACATAAAATGGTTTCTTGTGAACCTTTCTCATATTGTTCAATAAAAACAACACTATCAAAATCTAGAACAATGTTGTTAAAATGATTCGTAATTGAGAGAACTCAAGGTTCATAAGAAAAAGGCATGTCATTTGATGAGCATTCAATGACATTACCACAAGGTGATTCCTCTCCACTTGGCCAATCATTTCGTTTGACTTTGGATGTGTCATTTCTTTTTACTTGAGTTTTTTTTTTCTCTTTGGCATTGTCTTTAGCTCCCTCTTTTAATGATTTCATCGTATTTCCATTCATTCAAGTTGAAATATGAACTACTCGAAGAAAATTATAGTTTTAGTATAGATAATGATGGATGGTGCACTGAAATAATTGCCATCTTCATTTACAAAGAAAATATGTACATGAACAACATCAAAATAAGGCTTTAAAAGTATTGCGCTAGGTTTCTTGTGTGACTATCATTAATAAATTTACATAAAATGGTTTCTTGTGAACTTTTCTTGTAACATTCCCACCATAATCCCTAGTTTAATTAATGCTTATGTAGATATAATGTGTGGCTACGACCAAAGCGATGTAATATGCGAATTGTATTTCCTTGTTTTATTAATCAAATGTGATGTCAGATGCTAAGGGGACATGGACAAGTGATGGGGGATAAATTAATACACAAGAGGGGGAAGTGTCTAGGATAATGGCCAAGAAGGGGTCCAAGGGGGAAATACCCATGTATATTAATCTAACCCATTTTCCTAAATTTGATAATTGTATATGAACCTTCCCATTTTTTATTGAGTGTTCCCAAAGACAATCATTGAATACATGTAAGAGGGTGGGGGTGAATGGTCACATCCCAAAGTTATTAGGCACATGGGGGTTCAACACAATCATTTTGGGGAAGAGTGTGAGTCAAGAAAGGCAAGCCAAAGAGAGGAAATTCGTATGGGTGGGGACAACAGGTTTTAGCTAGTCAAGTTTGTGCCTGGGAAAGAAGGAGAGAGCCAGAAATAAAGCTTGGAGCTGGTACAACTAGGGAGGGAAAATTCTAGAGCATGTTGGCGTAATTAGAGCAAATGGGAGATGAAAAACTGAAGAACAGAGTTGTCAGGCCTGAAGAGTGAGCTCTCGTGTGAGTTGCACTAAAACATCAAGTGTTGTTGTTGGTTTGTTGATAGTTTTCCTAGCAACAATTTCCCTTGAGTTCCCAGCTGAGATATTCCTAGATACATGTGTCAGAGAGGCATTGATAAATGAATGGGATGCCTAAGGGACTAATATTAGTGAAGGGGTACATTCCTTGGGTTGGAGAGGTCAAGAGGAAGAGAGCTGGTGGAAAATCAAGATAGTTGTAGGAAAATATCAGTTGGGTTGAGAGTTTTATGAGATGTGAGTGGACTGTGAGAGACCACCCTATTTTGTGGATTGATAGACTTATCTCGGGGTTGAATGACTGTTGATATTTGGAACAATCAGTGTATGGTTGGGTGGAACGTTCGTCCCAAGCAGCTGGTTGAAAAACTATTGGGAAAAGATAAGTGCTTTATCTTGTTGATGTGTTAAATTACATGTTTAAATGTTGTGCATGAACTCTGTGTATTTGGAAGTGATTTATATGATGTTGTAACGAGTTGTTTAGTAGCATTTCATGTTGATTATTAGCAGGTTATAGATTATTATTTTTTGTGGTTACAAATAGTAGCTAAATATTTTTTAATTTGTAGTTGAAAGCCACAGGAAATGAGTTTATTGTAAATGAATTAAATTAGTTAGCAAAAATTTCGTTTTTATGTATATTATGCACCGTAATGTTCCTTGGTTGGACTGGGGGATGTTACATTATGGTATTAGAGCTTTGGCTCAAACATTTGGCTTGTATTGGACAAGATGGCTGCGAATTTGTGAAATTCGTCATTGCAGACTTTTCTTGTGATAAGTTTGGGGAAAAAACAAAGATTTTAGAGAGAAATCCCCAATTCTGTGAGTGAAATCTGAGTTTTAATTTCTTCAGACAGTTTGATATGGTTAATGGAGTAGAGAGGTGAAGTTGCAGATTGAAATTTGACCTAGAATGGTCGAAATTCGAGCTTCAATGGTTGCTTGTAGAGTTACAAGAAGTTTGTAGAAATTGACGACAGAGATCGTGTTTGATCTTGTGATTGACTGTCGAGATTCATTGTGATAAATTTAAAAAAATTATAAGGATTTGGCTATTTGAAAGTTTGATGGGATCAATGACCATGATTAAATTAAGGGTTGTGTGAAAGGGAGCAAATCGACGGTCCAAATCAATAAGAGAAAAGTTGAATTTTTTCTAAGTGTTAAAGTTCACCAAGAGAAATCGTTGATGGCTGATGGATGGATCGGTTGAAATAGTGAAGATTTTGGTTCGACCATAAGACATCTCTGACCATCAATGGTCAAAGGTTGGGGGTTGTCTGAATCTACCGAAGTGTTTTCAATCACCGAGGGCTAACTCATCGATGGTTCGACGTTTGCCGAAGTCGACGAGGTGTCTGGGTTATCCAATAGAATTGGTGGATAGTTGATGGGGGAAAGAGGATGATAATGTCATCATCCATGTGTCATTCCACATCACCCAAAGTTGACACCTTAGGATTACGTGTCATGCCACATCATCATCCACGTTTCATGTCACGTCAGCCAATAAAAGTGGTCGATGGTCAGATCGACCAATTTGGGAAAGAATTCGACAATCATTGGGGATCGTCGATAACCGATGGGTTGGTGGTCGAGAATCGATAGATTCAACAAAGAGTTTTTCATTCGCCAGCAAATATCGTCGATGTTCGATATAAGAGTTGGTTGAAAATTGGGTGTTGGGGAATGGGACCGACGACTGACAATCGGATCTGTAACTTTGGAAAAACATTTTGTGCATCCAAGGGATGATACTAATCATCGATGAGAGACAAGGTCAGATCAACAGTTGTTGTGTATCATGATTTTTGATCAACGATTGAGATTTAAAGAAATGTTATTGATCTGGATTTAGGAGAGGAATGAATTGACTAACATACTAAATACAATAAACACAGAGATATGAAGAACAACACAGATATCTAGTGAACAATATCTTCTATTGAATAAATGAAATAGGCTAAAATTGTAAAACTGCAGAACTAAAAAACTTGCTTGAATGGTGGTAGCTATCTCTGAGAAGAGATGTGGCTGCTAAACGTATATGTTTGAGAAGAATGATTACAATGAGGCTCCAGAGGCCTTTTTAACATTACTCATGAATTCCAAAACCCTATGTTATCACCATTAAAATTTCGGTGTGAAACCAAGATTTTAGGACTTAGAGAGGTGTTAAACCGGTTTGGAAGCCCAAAAAACTAGAGATGGGACTAAATCTGATAAGAGGAGGCTAAGTATGGCGGGAGCACGAAGTTGATGGGACCTGATATGTCGCATATCGTAGGTGCTCTAGATCGACGATCATAGGTCATTTTGGGGGGAGAAGTTGCGCGGATGATAATTCCCGAAAGCAAGTTGAAAACTAAACCATGGTTTTCGGTCGGGACCACATGGCGCCTCTGGGTGCATTTTGGGGCGAGAAGCGGGTTTCCCCAAACCACTTCCTCGCTCCCCTGAAATCGAGAAAGTATGTAAAGGGAATTTGTCGTTTATTTTATTGTTTTTCAAAATACTGGAATGTTTGAAAGTTGGTGTGACCACCCCCATTCAAACTGAAGCTCAACAATACTCCAAGTTCATGCCATTTCCACGCATTTCCAAGTATTTTTCATTGTCTCCATGGACCCTATCATAACGTCAGTGACAAAGCAATACTTTGTCTCAAATGAAGAATCCCTAATTGACCGAGATTCAGACGTGTTCGACACTGAAATCACCATTTCACCCATCTCTGTGTCCAGAAGTAATATGTCTGATAATGTAGGGAAGCATATACCATTCCTTAAAGCAGTCTAGGCCACTATAGTCCCTTATGTTGTCGAGACCTCTTTCCCTTTTCCCGAATTTATAGGTTGGTGCACAGAGTAGTATTCATGGGAAGAGAAAGTCATCATAAATAAATAGGGGTCTAAGGTCCCGTGTAGGGTAGAGAGTCTATCAATTCGAGGTGCCCTCGGCATACCAGAGTCTTTCTCCGCAATGTCCAAACCTTTAGAGGAAGAAAAACTAATTAGGGTCTACAGGGAGTGTCCATGAGAAGTCTGAGATCTACTTTTGTAGACAATTTTCAAACCAGAGCACCTTTCAGAAAGTCTGTCTTTGCCAATGAATGTGAGTATAATGGTTATTGAGGTTCAATGGGTATGTTCCCTACTGAGTCAAATTTTAGGTCTAGATAATGACAAAAATGTAGTCGAGGTCATGCTAGGTTTCTTGTTGGCATTTTTTCAGTCAGATTCTAGTCCGTCAGTCCGTGTCAGTTTTGATCAATTCATAGCTGATAATATCCATAAACAACTAGTAAATTTTCTCTCTCTAAGATATTTCAGGTATTACACATACTTGTTGAAGATTTTCCTGGAAACAAATAAGAGAGAATTTCCCGAAGCAACATTCATATCAAATGAATGTAAGAGGATCACATTTATCATCTTCATCAACAAAGTCATGTCTAGGTTTTACATTTTGATTTTCAACACTAGCCTACCAAGAGTCCTGGATGACATGAGGAGCTATTTACAGCCAAATCCAGAAAACAGAGTGGGGGACTGGGTATTGTTCATGCATTCAAAAGTGGTCTGGGTTTATGGTTGTCATGAATCCCCCTATGTTCTGCCTATTTTTCTGACCCCCAGAGTCTTTTCCCTTTAATTCATCATGCAAAGAATCATATCAGAGACAAAACATTTCCTGAAATTGCACAAAGCCTCCAACCTCAAATTCCATTTTATCATTGGACCCTTCATTGTCAAAATTAGATCATGCTTATCTCAGATCCAAGTAAAGCTCAAAGAGTTTGTTTTTTCACAGCTACAGGGAAGAAGATATGATCCACATCAGATCATATCCAAGAGAAGAATGATGAACAAACACACCCCTTATGAGAATGAACATGTTAATGGTTTTGATAAGTTGGAAAATCTAGAATTTTGTGTTGATATGGAAGCAATCTTTCAACCAGCTCAAACACAACAAGTGGAGGCAACTGTGCAATAAAGTCAAACACAACAAGGTACTCAGAAGATGATATTCAAAGTCCCCAAAGTGAGTGTTTACAACAAGAGAAGCAATTTGTAATCCATGGGCACTAGTGTCAACAGACTGCCCCTAAGAAGATGAAGATTACATAGTCTCCATAGATAGTGAATTTGGAAGAGGAAGAACCTAAAGAACAAGTAAATATGGATATGGTGGAGAGTGGCACTAACACTGTAGAGTGGGAAGCAAGCTCCAAAGTGAAGGAAGCTCAAGAACTTTTAGCAGCAAAAAACACATCTTTGATAAGACATCTGGGGCAACTTATCAATCCAAAGAAGATCTGGAAAAACAATATGTCGAGAAAGGAAACATGGCTATGGGTGAAATGAGGGAGTTAGTCCTTGAAGTGGAAAATATTTCTCAGCACAAGTCCTCCCTGTTAATTGTAAAAGATGTTGAGAAGAGGACCTTTAACATAGCAGTTGTAGATGAAGATAAAGTGTCTGAGATCAAGATAAAGTATGACAACATCAGTACTCTAGACAAAGTCAAATTCCATAAGAATACCAGTGATATGTTGTATTCTGATTATTTGAGTCTAAGCTTGAAGAATTACAAGTTTTCATCTTATGCAATAAAATTGGAAGGGCAATTGAGGCAAGAAAAAACATCTAGCAGAGCTTGGCAGACTCAGGTCAAGAGGCTGGAATCTATAGGCCCCCAAGGGGTGAAATCCTCATTGGATGAGAAGGACAAGTTGATTTAAAGCTTGAAGAATAAATTGAAAATGTCTTCCATAGAGCATCCACAAACAATAGAATTGGTTGCTCTAGAACAGGAAAAAGAAGCATTTCGACAAGACGCATTGGACTATAAAGCTAAGGTGTTGCAGCTGGAGCAAGAAATGGTGAATTTGTCACAAGGATAGACATAATTGTTGAAAAAGGTTGTAGCTGTATCTGCTACTGCAGAAGTTGGACCAAGCACTGAAGAACTTGTCCAGGCTATGTCATAAGCTAGCCTAAAGGTAGGAGAAATCAAGGCATTAAAAGGGGACATAGAGAAATTGAAGAAGGAAATGAAAACAAAGGATGAAAGAATGGATCAATTTCAAAAGGAGAATCAAGACTTGCAGGAAAGGATAGACAAGTTGAAAATAAGATTAAGAGGCAAGGGACTGTTGCAAGGAGCCAAACACATCATCTAGGATTCTATAGTTGTTGAAGCTACCAAGTTCAGAGTGTATTTAAACTTCATCAATGATAAAGACAACATGGCCATCATAGCCAGAAGCAGGTGCATTATTGTGAATGAGACCTTAGCAAAGAAACCATTAGACTAGGCCCAAAATTCCATAAACCTGCTCAACTCCATCCATACTACAGAAATTCAAACCATTGGGGTCAAATATAGAAATGCATTGATCATCTGGGCCAAGAGGGTTATTTCCAAACATAACCTACTAAAAGCAAAGTGTGCAAGAATTCAAGGATCTGTTTGAAGAATTGTTCATTAAAGGCCTCCCACCATTTTGGGATGGCAAAGGAAAATTATATGATCAGGAAGAATACACCGCTCACCTCACTCAATGCAGAATGGATCACTCCAAGTTTGAAAAGCTGGAGGAAAACTTGAAAGGAGAAACCCTGGTTGAACATTTGATTACATATTTTGAGATTTTGAATCAGTTCAAAACAATGAAGATTGGACGACCAGTCATGACATATGCCTCTTGCATTAACCTAGAGATCCTAATCAAATAAATTATGGATTATGATATCCCTTCTGATTTGCAATGGAAGGAGATAATACGGTTAATTAAAACAAATTGTAGTTTTCCAGGGTCCATTAAATGATGTCCAGGTGTCACTGGAGATGGAAGATCAGACAGAAGACCAGAACAGAGAAAATGGCAAAGGAAGGAGTTGAAACGTCAGAGGAATCAACATTTGGATCATAAAACATTTTCCTTGTTAATCATTGTAATTGGTTCCCATACCGAAACTGCGATTTGTAATTATTGTAATCAGTTTTAGAAGCTGAAACGTTTCATTTCAATTATTGTAATCAGTTTCACACCAAAGGAACTTGAATTGCTTAAGTATTAGAGATTCCAAATGTATTAATGTTGGCATAAGTACAAGGGAACAATTTTAGTTGTTCGAAACTCAATTGTAATTTTCTGAAGCTCAATTGAATACATATGCAGAAGTCTTTGAAGTTTCCATGAAAAGATTCTAATGGTGGTGATCTGAGTTTTGTCTCTTCTCTTTGTATGTATTTCTTGTATTTATGATTTCATTTTCATTGTCTTCTGTTTAAATTGGATAGTCAAAGGCCTAGAATTCATCATGTGATGCTCTCGGTTGAAGCAATTTAAACTGTGTTAAGTTCTTCCTAACTAATTCAAAATTCATTTATTTAATGCTCTGATGCAATTATATGTTTTATTTTTCTTCCTACACTCTACAAACTTAGAAATTATAACTGAGAATTATCGCCTCATTTAGCCTTTATACTATAGATATTTCTATAGACATGTGAGTGTTTCCATTCACTTTCAGAAGTTTGACTCCATATCCCTAAGTGTCCCTCCCCTTCCTTGCCAACAAATTTATAAAAAAAACCTAAAACAACAAAACCTAGCCAATTATTGTCAGAGAAACACCAAGTGACACAAGAGATCCCCCTCTAAGATGAGTAAGCTAGTACCCAGCTCTAAAGTTGGTTTATAGGTTACCTTTATCGTTTGTTTTATCAGTCGAACAAATTTACAGAGTGATAACATTCTGGCACCATTGTCGGGGATCGAAAGTGAAATATTCCCTGGGAAAAAGAACAACTTAAAGCTTCATATTTGGTTCTTGATGGTGATAGTGAATCAAACACCTTATTCGTTGAGACTAAATTTACCCTGGAAACTCCATTACAAAGAGACTAGTAGCAGAAAGTAGTTTGAGCTAGAAATCATGGCTCCCAAGAGAATTCATACCAGGAGAAACCCAGACCCATAAGCAGTGATCCTTGTGTCTGGTCCTGAGAAGAGTGTACACAAAAAGAAAAGAAAATCCAATAAGCCCAGTTTTGTGTCTAGACAGGTATCTATCCTTTCCCAAAGATAGAGTAACAAACATCAAAGACCTTGATTTTGATGTGAAAATTGAGCAAACTTTGTTCAGAATTAAATCTAAATCTGAGTCTTGTTTGAACGAGATCATCTTTGATAAGAAGAGGTTCCGATATTTAATTTTAGTTGCCTCTACCATACCTCTCGTGATTCATACTCAGAACCAACAACCACTTCAAGTCCTTACAACAACCATGTCAGCTAGATTTTCCCCTCTTGTTCTACCTGCTCAGCTAGATGATTTTCCCTGGGAGTATAATCTAAGGATTAAGTTGTATGATGTTGAAGTCAATGTATCAGCCCAAAAACATATAGACTGGTTCAATGATTTTATAGACTTGGAAGAAGTAGATTTTGAAGATGCAAAAATGAGGTTGTTTTCCCAAAGTCTTGCAGGAGAAGTCAGAAAGTGGTTTAGAGCTCTCCCAGCAGCAAGTATCCTAAATTTTGAAGCCTTTGAAATCAATTTTATTGCAAAGTGGGGTGACAAGAAAAACCACCTTCGGTTGTTAACCTAGTATAACAACATGAGAAGGTCACCTGACGAAATAATGCAGGAGTTTTCAACCAGATTTATAAAGGTCTATAATTCAATTCCTACTGAAGCAAAACCCCCTCCTAGAGTTGTTCAACTTAGATATGTTGATTCCTTTGAAAGTGTTTTTTCTTTGTTGTTAAGCGAAAGGAGATCTACTTCATTAGATGATATGATGACTGATGCAATAGAAGTTGAAGTAAATCTAATGGCTTCAGGAAAGATCAAATCTAACTCTGGAAAGGACATGAACAAGGTTCAAGATAAGGCACAACCTTCAACTTCACAGTCATTAGAAGAGAGGTTTGAAATGATGATGAATACCATGGAGAAATTGATAGAGAGAATGTCTTTAGATAATAAGCCCAACACCCAAGAACAACCTGATGTTCCACCCATGAATCAGAGGAGACCAATAGTTCCACAAATCATACAAAGAGATCAAAGGAACCAGGGTGATCAACAAATAAGACCTCCCTTTCAAAATAATTATGTAAATGAAAATTTTGATGAAACTTTTGAAGACAACATGCATTGTTGTAATGCTAATGAAACATAGTTGTTTTTTACTAAAGAAGAACATGACCATTTCATGGATGAAAATGAAATATTCATGCAGGAGGATGATGAAAGGTTGTCAGTAGAAAAAGAATATTACCAAACAGGGTTGTAGAATGCCATCATGCAATTCCAGAAACAGTATAATATTCGAAACAAAAAGGTGCCTGCAAATCCCCTAAAGGGAAATCTTGCCAAAGAAGCTCAGAATAACATACCTTCTTCAATTCAACCTAAAAAGGACTCTGTTGCAAAATATGTTGTGGAGAAAGGAAAACAAAAGGAAGAACCCCAAAAGAAAGTACCTAAAACAAGAAAAGAGACAGTCATCAAAGAGGTAGAGAAAACCTCATATTCCTTTAATTTTGAAAGTGAAATGACCAAGATTAAAATCTTTGTACCATTCAATGAGTTGATAAAGAACAATGAATACATAAATCAGATCATCAAGATGCTCAATATGGAAGAAACTTCTGATACTATGAACATACAAGATGATCATCCTGCCATCTTGTTCGACCCACGTGTAGAAGAAAATAGTGATGTTGATGAGGTCCCCCTTTCTATGTCAGTCTGAAGATCCATGATATGACTCTATACACTGCTATGTTGGATTCAAGAGCATCCCATAACTTGATTCCCAAGGTGGTCATGGACCAATTGGGCCTGGACATCACAAGGCCTTACAAAGATCTTTTCTCCTTTGATTCAAGGAAGGTGAAGTGCCTAGGCCTAATCAAATATTTGGTGGTATCCTTGTCCCAAATCCTAGAAAAAAACATGGTCGTGGATGTAGTGGTTGCTGATATCCCTCCCATGTTTGGCATGTTTTTGTCTAGATAATGGGTTGCAAAGTTGAAAGGGACTCTGCAAATGGATATGTCATATGCCACTATGTCTGTCTTTGGTCAAGATAGGATATTATACAGGGAGATTTTTCTCAAATACATGGTCAGTAACAAGTCCCAGCTAAGTAACCATCCCATTTACTCTGTGGAGATTGAGATGGGTTCTTCCATTTTCTTCAATGATTTGTGTTTTGAAGAGAAAAGGCCAGAGATTGATATGGCTACCAAAGACCAATCTGATCAACAAAATGAGGAAAGTCTAGAGAAACAAAATGATGCATAAGATTGGATGTGGAATATGAGCTTCAATGGAGTTGACAGTAGAGAAGGAGCAGGAGTTGGTGTGTGGATCAAATTCCCCAAAGGAAATACAAAACCGTGCTCTTATAAACTTTCTTTTGATTGCACAAACAACATGGTTGAATATGATGCATTAGTGTTAGTATTGAAGACTTTGAAAGAAATGGGTGCTAAGAGAATAATTGTACATAAGGATTTAGAGTTGATTATCAATCAAATAAAGGGTATATACCAAGTAAAGCATCCTAAGCTGAGGGCCTATAGAAATATAGTGGTTGATCTTCTTGAGCAATTTCCAGAATATAATGTTTCAATGATTCCAGGAGGGTAGAATCATATTGTTGATGCCCTGGCTACTTCAACCTCGGTCTTTAAAATTCCCATTTTTCCTAAGAGAAAATATGAGATTGAGGTCAAGCACAGGCCAACAGTACCAGATAATATTAAGTACTGGCAAGCTTTTGAAGATGATAAACAAATACAAAGTTTCCTCAAGATGGAGGATGAATTTGAAAATGTGAATATTGATGAAGAATATTGTGGTGAAGAAGAAGATGCAACAATGTTTACAAATGATGGTTATTTAAAAAATAAGATTGTTGGTAGAGATATAGTGCATCTAAAAAGTAACATCATTCTTAAAGGCCTGGTCCCATTGGAGAAAATATTTGATAATAATGATGTGTCCAGGAGTCCTAAAATTATTGTAAATGATGGAGATGTTGAATATTTCTTGTGGCTTAGGAAGATCCTAATATCATTAAGTTTTCCAAGACACTCAGCCTAGAGGTCAAGCAAAGATATATCAATTTAATAAAATAATTCCTTGATGTTTTTTCCTGGAGTTATGAATATCTGAAATTTTATGATACCAAGGTGATTTAGCATGTGATTCCAATGAAAGAGGATCATAAACCTTTCAAACATAAATTAAGAAGAATCAATCCTTTGTTGTTGCCCTTGATTGAGAAAGAGATAAAGAAGTTGTTTGAAGCCAAGATCATAGTGTCTCTAAGGTTTTCTAAGTGGGTGGAAAATCTGGTGCCTTTCAAAAAGAAGATTCCAGAGATCAGATTATGTGTAGAATTCAAAAATATGAACATGGTATCTCTCAAGGACAACTACCCATTTCCTAAGATGGATCACATTCTTCCGAAAATGGTGGGTTCTTAAAAAATGTCAATGTTGGATGGTTTTTCTAGGTACAATCAAATCATGGTACACCCTGATGATCAGGAAAAGACAACATTTACAACACCTTGGGTAAATTTAATGTATGCCAAGATGCCTTTTGGGCTCATGAATGCATGAGAAACATTTCAAAGGGCTGTGGATATAGATTTTGCTGATGAGAAAGATAAATTTATTGTTATTTACTTAGATGATATCACTGTGTATTCAACTTCTGATGAAGAACATCTTAAACATCTAAGGAGGGCTTTTCAAAAGTGTAGAATGTTTGGCATTTCATTGAACCCCAAGAAGTTAAATTTTGGGAACCGAGGAAGAAGAAGCTTTGTGCAAAGATTCGACCTGAAACTGAGAAATCTCTGTGCGTAGATATATGCCCTAGTGCGCAGTATTCTACTTGACTTATAAATCTCCGTGCTAAAAGAAAGAAGCCCGATCTAACGAAAAGAGGTCGGATCTAAAGAAAAGAAGCAAGATCTGAAAGCTTTGTGCCCTAAGAAAGGAAAAAGCGAGAATTGTTGATTAAAAGAGGTAAGATCTGCAAGCTCTGTGCTCTAATAAAGGTAAGAATAGTTAAAAGTTTTAGATCTGGAAGCTTTGTGCTCTGTAGAAGTAATATAAGTGGAAATTTTTGTTTCTAGAGTATGGATCTAGGTATGTTTAATAGAGTCTGTCCTAGTTTGAAAACTAGGGTATTAATAGATGAAAGAAGATTTGATATGAATAGATCTGATAAGAATAGTGAAAGATATGTTATACCTATGCATAGAAATAATGTTTGGACTAACAAATGGATGCAGGATCCTAGAAAGAATTTATTGCAGGTTAGCTCCTATGATCCTAGCACGTAGTACAGGAGAAGTTGGGGGTCATTTAAAATAAAGAGAGGATTAACCCTCTGTTACAGCTGCAGAAAACCGAGACATCTTGTTAAGGCATGCCCTGGGAGAAGACCTGGTTGTCTTTGTTGCAAAACTATGAACCATGAAGTGTTGGATTTCCCTAGCATGATTCCTAAGCTTGTAAGTATGAACATAAGACAAGAAAACCCTAAGGCAGATCCAGAAACTAAGGCTATAACATAACCCCAGAAAGAATCAGAGAAGGTATTGCTACAGATGAAAGAAACCTTGAATGATCACCGACATTTTAGATTATCAAAGATCTTCAAAGAAAAAGAATGCATCGAAGAAAGAATAGGAGACTTCGACATTGACTGTGTTTTAGATGAGGAAACGTAGGTGAATTTCATGACTAAGAGAAATTGAGAAGCTATAGGGAGGCCTGCTATGACTCCCTCATTAGGAGGAATAGGGTTATTCAGAGGAAAACTGGTAAACCTATGTGGAAGTCTCACCCAGATACCTACGACTGTCAATGGAAATTCGACGGAGCAAGATTTTGAGAATATTAAATTTGTTGAAGACAATGCCTCATTTACCATGTTAATATGAAACCCTTGGATTGACAAAGATCAAGCCAGATGAAAGGAAGAAGAAGAAGTTTTGGAGCAGAAGAAACAAGAATTAAAATATTTCATGACTAGAAGGATCACATACTTGATTGAAGAACAGGAGAATAGGTCAAAGCTACTTAACACTAGATATCCATATGTCGAAGCTGCAAGAACATTAGAAGACTCACAGAAGATTGAAGTACCTATTCCAAACAAAGAAGAAGTATTACCCCGGAACCCTAGGGAAGAATCTCGACAACGCGAAGTGACTAAGACCACAGAAGATAAGAATCAAAATGGAAAAAGAATTGTCGAGACGAAGCTCACTAGAAAGAAGCCTAGAAAGCAAAGTAAGAAGAGAGATAAGTTGCAGAAGGTTCCAGAGGGAACTTCATAGACAACAAATTTGCAGAATTAGAGCTTCGCCAGGATATCAGAACAACGGCACATGGCACTTTGCCATGGTGAGGAAATATAGTCATTGGGACCGATATATCCATTCCACTGCCACTTCGAATAGGTCAAAAAGCATCAATAGCTCGACACCAGACCATTGGACCATGCCATAATGAACAGAACAAGAGTTAATGAGGCTTCATACCCATTACAAGCGAACCGTTTTCGAGTTACCTATTTATCCCATCGCGCCATGCACAGAGAACACTTTTGCTAACCAATAATTTGAGCCCGCAGACCAAGTGAATTGTATACAGTGATCATTTCCCTCTTGCTATTTATTCTAGTGCAGTATCTGAGTTAATTGTGAACCCGATATTATTAATCCCGAGCGCGTATGTCCGACGAGTTCACTGTAGTTGAAGAATCAATAATAGAAGTACTCCTTGACTTGATGATCGAAAGAGTCATTTTGGAGAGAGGATTTTATACTGGTCTATAAGCATCATTGACGAGAGGACTATCGGCCTCTCCGTCCACTGCTCAAGCCGGACCATCACGACCCGCAGACAAAAAGAGAACTAAACACAGAGACAATCTCATGAATGCTAAGTTGATTCTGAGCATTTTAACCACCTCTCTAACGCCTCTAAGCAACGTAATAAATCAAGACAGTGTGCCCAAATACTTTGAGTATGAATTGGTCACTGCATGCCTCCCGAAGGGGATACGCGCAGTTCACACAGATCAAGAAAAGATAGCAGCGTTGAAGTTTAGCGACTTCAACCTCGGTGACAGGAAGGTCTACAGCATGCTCGCCCCACATAAATACCTGATGAGGACAAAAAGAAATAATTCAAAGATCATCCCTCAGTCATGGACCCATAAACTCGTGCAGTCCACACTGCTCAATGTCATGAAGATTCCTCACTTCGAAAGACACCAAGAAGTGAATGCATGTGTCAAGCTACTACTGTCCTATTACCATGGTGGATACTTATGGTTAAACTATTGTATCACAATGGATCCAACATTGATCAATCAGATCACAGGGCTGAGTATGCAAGGCCCTAACCCACAAGATTTCTATCCCGGAAAAACCATGGATCACGCTTTAGCTCAAAGGATAAAACACACGTACGGATATGTCGAGAAAGACATGCCAGGATACAAGGTAGCTTCTATCCAAAGTGGCACAATGCTCCTAGCCAGTCAATTGATCGCGGGAAAGTTGGTCCACAAGAACCGACCCACCCAAGTCACTGGTTTTGTAGTTGACCTTGTAGGGAAGTGCGTGGAGGGCCTACAAATGAATTGAGTGAAGTACCTTGTAAACCAGTTGGAACTAGATTGCAGGGAAGTGCAAGATCAAGGATATGAGTTCCACTTCAGTTGGCTTCTAATCCTGATTGCTTTCATCGCATGGGAGACGCCGGAAGGTGCGACCTTCTTGGACATCGAGCCCTTTGAACCTTTGGCTGCGAAGTTCAATACACTATGGTATTCCAGTGACATGAACAAGCAATGGAAGTCAAATGTCATATTCCACACATATTACAATCAACTGAAGTTAGCTATCCAGTCCAAGCCTCGCATCATGCTAAATACTCTCCATAGGTTTAAACTTTTAATGAAATTCAACGCAGGCCGCCATTTCATTTATATTACAGCGTGCGCTGATGAGCACAAGCAACAACTTCAATCTTACTACAAGTTGACAGAGGAGGAATTAGAAGAAATCACCAAGGAATGGTTGGCAGACCTCCTCATTCCAGCAGACCCCGTGGAGATATCCAATTTAGACAGTCCAAAAACTGCGCCAGATACACCTGGACCTAGGAAGATAAAGAAGACCGAAGAGGTCCATGATTTAGACAGCGCATCCGTAAAGACCTCTTCCATATCAGCAAAGCAAGGAGGAGATGGCAGAGAGATAGATGGCACAGAAGTTGAACAGAAGAAAGGTGATGTTACACCACCTAGAGACGAGGAGGACCCCTCGAAGAAAAGGAAGGTTTCCCCTCCAAAACCTTCTTCTCGGAAGAAAGTGAAAGCAACCATGACCAAAATGCAAACCATCCTCACCTATGATGACTTCAATTTCATCATAGAAACCTTGAATGATGCTTCGTTGGAGATAGCAGAGAGGCAAGAAGATAAGTAGGAGGAGGTGTTCCATCGAATTAAGAACGAGATCCAAGGAGTGCAGCAGGCACTACAATCCAGTCGCGCAGTCTCCACTGTTCCCCTGTCAGTAGGAACATCAGAAATCGAAGATGAGCTAGCTCAACTCCACTGCATTGTTGATACAGTCAAAGCTCGTCTATGACGAGCTTAGGAAGAAACAGCGCAAGCCACCCAGGCTTTGACACAAGTACAAAGAGACCTTGTAGAACAACGCAATACTGTAGAACGGGAAAAGCTTGCTCTCTAAGCGAAGTGGGATGACGAAAAAGCACAACTACATCAAAGCAAGGAAAATTTTCTCCCAGAGAAACTCAAAGTAAAGGAAATGGTTCACAGAGAACTTCACTCCGTGATAGTCATAGAAGTAAAGACCAAAGAGAGAGTTCCACGGTAGGTGGCATAACTTGAAGAAGTAATCCAACAGCTCCAACAACGCATAGTATACTTGGAGCTCCGCACTGTGCCTGAGACCCCTCAAGATGTAAGAGACCAAAGGGAAGCAACTGCCCGCAGCACAGTTGACAGACTAAAAGCTCTTTCCTTGGAGTGCAAGTAGCTGAGTAACCGCAACGCCCAAACATATGAGAACCTCACTGAGAATCCAGATTTATAGGCATTAGATTCGCAACTCAAGGAAGCAAAGAAACACGTAGACACACTACAGGAGCAATTGATGGTCTTGTCGGTCATGGAAAGAATGAAGTAGTCTCAGGAGAAGATCCATACGATTCAAATCAGAGTGATGGAAGTTACTCAACGGCTTCAACCAATGCAAGAAAAGGCATGCCAATTATTCAGAAAGGTTGAAAGTTGAGGAGAAGATCTAGAACAAGTTATCATCACAACAGAACAACGCCTAGAAGGGCCCGTGAATGACGCAGTGATCCAAGAGTTCACTGAGCAAGAGGTTGTTGCATAGCAACATGCTGAAATAACAGTAGGTCGAAGAAGCTCGAGCCAAGCTCGAGGCATTTGAAGCAGAACTGGTCAAATCAGAGTGACTCGGGACGAGTCATAGGTGAGTGTTGGGGGCATGTTGTCCCTTGACCAAGTTTTGGGAGATTCTTGGTCATAGTGACCTATTTTGGGACTTCGAAAGCCTGTCGAAGGAGGAGCACAAGATGAAGCGGAGATCAAGGGATCTCGGCCCACTTTTGGGTCCTTTTTGGGTTTTGGGGATTATGTAACAGGAATGGGATGTAAATCCATGGGTTTTACCCATGTTTAGGCCTACTTTGTAATATATAAATAGATGCCTAGGCTAGATAGAAAGAAGAGAGAGAGAAGTCGAATAGTGCATCTATGTGATGTGAATGTATGCTAAGTGCAAGTAGAGTTTGTAAGCGCTTTGTGCATGACTGTAAGAGACTTGCAGAGCTAAGTGTAGGTCCTTGTAGCAAATGGTGGAAGGCTTTGTGGTGTAGTGCAAGGAAGAAGGATCTAGCAAGACGCACATATCTTCTTTCCTGTGCGGAGTAGGGTTTTGATGGATCTGTGCTTGTAACCGATTGACTGAAGATAATAAAGAAGAAGAGTTGGTGGACGTAGCCCCAGGGTGGGGGTGAACCACGTAAACACTATGTTGTCTTGCTTTGTGCTTATCTGGATATGTTTATATCTTCTTTTGCTAAGTGCTTAGATATGATTAGATAGATATGCTTATGCTTAGTGCTAATGATGTATAAGAATGTTAGATCTGATCTATATGAATGTGCGGTGTGCTTGATCTGCTAGATCTGACCTATCTATTGATGCTAAGTGATTAAATGCGTTATATCAGTGTGAATGCTCCAAAGCCCTGTTTTATCAACGAAGTGATTATTGATTGTATATTGAGGAACTGACGATGCTAAGTACTTTATTAAGTATTATAATCGCATATCTGTGTCCCAACTAAGGTTACAGACACCTGAGTCTTGCAACCACCCCTGCCTCTACCTCAGGCGAGACTTCATTTGCTTCGCAGGTGTTGCCGAAAGGGACAGTAGTTAGGGCTTTGTTGGTGCGTTGTTGTAGTGTTGAACCCCGGGTCTGCCCCTATGCCAACAATATCACTGTGTATCCAATTTTTGATGAAGAACATCTTAAACATCTAAGGAGGGATTTTCAATAATGTAGAAAGTTTGTCATTTCATTGAACCCCAAGAAGTCAAATTTTGGCATGGAAGAAGGGAAGTTACTTGGTCACATTATTTCAAAGGAGGGAATAAAGATAGATCCCAACAGAGTTGAGGGAATCCTAAAAATTTGCATGCCCATAAGAAAAAAAGAAGTGAAAAAATCCTTCGAAGACATTAAAGTGGAATTGACCAAGGCCCCAGTGCTGGCTAGTCCTAATTTTGAAAAGGACTTTATATTGTTCTCTTTTGCCTCAGAGCACACCATTCCTAGTGTTGTATTATAGAAGGATGAGAAGAATTTTGAGAAGCCTATAGCATACTATAGAAGGACATTGAGGGATTCCCCATTGAAGTATGATATCATGGAAAATCAAGCATATGCATTAGTCAGGGCCCTAAAAGATTTTAGAGTTTATATCTTGCATTTTCATACCACTGCATATGTGCCCAACAGTTCTATGAAAGACATTTTAACTCAGCTTGATCCTGATGGAAAAAGGGGCAAGTGTATAGCTGTGTTGTTGGAATATGACCTTGAGATAAAACCTACAAAGTTGATCAAAGGGCAAGGACTTTCCAAGCTAATGGAATAGACAAATTGTGATCTCTTTGGAATTAACTTCATTGTCGACTTGTCATCATATTTAGAAGAAGAAAATGCCCCTCAGGTATCTCAAAAATTCCTTGACTCCCAATGGTATGCTGATATTATTTATGTGTTGAGAAATTTGTAGGCTCCTCCTGAAATGAGTAAAACCAAAGCCAAGTTCTTAAAGATGAAAGCAACAAATTTTTGTATTGTAAATCAATCTCTGTATTGGAAGGATCCAGGAGGAATCTTGCTGAGTTATTTGTTGGAGGGAGAAGCAGAAAATACCATCAGAGAGTTTCATAAAGGTGACTGTGGAGGGCACCACTATTGGAAAACTATTGTGCACAAGATATTGAGGGCTGGGTTCTATTGGCCTAGCATTTTTTCGGATGTCTACAAAGAAATTTCAAGCTGCCATGAATGCCAAATTTTTTATGGGAAGAGAAAATTGCAGCCTTTTCCCTTGAAACCCATCTCTTTTGAAGCACCTTTTAGACAATGGGGCCTTGATTTCATAGGAGAAATTCATCCATAGTCCTCATCTCAACACAAGTGGATATTGATAGACATAGATTACTTCACCAAGTGGATTGAGGCAGTTCCCACTAGGCAAGCCACATATGTTGTTATCATTCAGTTTTCAAAGAACAATATTTTGTCCTGGTTTGGGTGTCCAAACAAAATCATTACAGACAATGAAACAACATTTAAGTCCAAGAAGATGGAAAAATTTTGCAGTTATTACAATATAACTCTTGGCCATCCCACATCTTATTACCCTCAAGGTAATGGGTTGGTTGAGTCATCCAATAAGAGCTTAACCAAAATTATCAATAAGTTGTTGCAAGATAACAAAAAGGCTTGGTATAAAAATCTCATCCATGCACTATGGGCTGACAGGATCACTACAAAAAGATCTATTTCTACTTCACCCTTCGAGATTGTGTATGGAACAGAGGCAATTTTTCCTACTGCATTAGGATTTCCAGTGATGATATTGCTACACGAGAAAGATGTTGAAATAGATGCCACTCAAAGAAGAACATATGAACTGATCAATGTCCAGCAAACAAGAGAGAAAGCCTTCAACAACTCCCAGCTACACCAAGTCATGATTAAAAATGATTTTGACATACATACAAAGGAAGATGATTTAAAAGTGGGGGATTTGGTGTTGAGATGAGATGTCAGAAATGAAGACAGAGGAACACATGGGAAATTTGACCATCTATGGATGGGACCTTTCAAAATTGTGGCAAAACATGGAAATAATGCCTATCTGCTACAGGAAAGTAATGGAGATATCATTGGAGGAGAACCTGTGAATGACAGGTTTCTCAAACATTATATCGTTTAAAGGAAATATCACTCTTTCCATTCATTGTATATAACCATTTTTGTTTTTCAGTTGAAGCAATTGGAATCAAATCGGCAGAAATTGAAGCCTGAAGCGAAGGCCCTAAGTTATGTTGAGTAAATTTTGCATTTTGTGAATAAGATATGGTAAATTCAGTTTCAGGAGTAAAACAAAGCCCAATGGGTAGGCACTCGGTCGATCGTTCTTTGCTACCTCGTTGGGAGGATAGAATCCCTAGTTGGAGCCCCTGTTATCAACATTAAAATTTCGTCGTGAAACCAAGATTTCAGGATTTAGTGAGGTGCTAACCTGGTTTGGAAGCCCAAAACCCTAGAGATGAGGTTAAATATGGCAGGAGGAGGCTAAGTATGGTGGGAGCGCGGATTTGATGAGACCCGATACGTTGCAGATCGCGGGCGCTCCAGATCGACGATCATAGGTCATTTTGGAGGAAGAAGTTGTGTGGAGGATAATTCTCGAAAGTGGGCTGAAAACTCATGTTTTTTGGTTGGGACCATGTGGTGCCTCTGGGTGCATTTCTGGGTGAGAAGCGGGTTTCCCCAAACCACTTCCTCGTTCCCCCGAAATCAAGAAAGTATATAAAGGGAATTTGTCGTTTATTTTATTGTTTTTCAAAATACTGGAACGTTTGAAAGTTGGCGCGACCACCCCCATTCAAACTGAAGCTCAACAATACACCAAGTTCATGCCATTTACGCGCATTTCCATTTACTTATCATCGCCACCATGGACCCTATCATAACGTAAGTGACAGAGAAATACCATGTGTAAAATCAAGAATCCCTAATTGTCCGAGATTTAGACGTGTTCAACACTTAAATCACCATTTCACCCATCTCTGTGTCCAGAAGTAATATGTCTGATAATGTAGGGAAGTAGATACCATTCCTTGGAGTAGTCCAGGACACTATAGTCCCTTATGTTGTCGAGGTTGCTTTCCCTTTTCCTGAATTCATAGGTTAGTGCGCAGAGCAATATTCAAAATTCATTTATTTAATGTTTTGATGCAGTTATATGTTTTATTTTTCTTCCTACACTCTGCAAACTTACAAATTATAACTCAGAATTATCGCCTTATTTAGCCTTTATCCTCTGGAGATTTATACAAACATGTTAGTATTTCCATTCGCTTTCATAAGTTTGACTCCATAGCCCTAAGTGTCTCTCCCCTTCCTTGCCAAGAAATTTATAAAAAAAAAAACAAAACAACAAAACCTAGCCATTGATTATCAAAGAAACACCAAGTGACATGAGAGAGACCCCTCTGAGATGAGCAGGTTAGTACCCAACTCTAAAGTTGTTTTGTAGGTTACCTCTGTCATTTTTTTTATCAACTGAACAAATTTACAGAGTACTAACACCCTATACATCCAAAAACCTAACCCTAGTAAATGAAACACCAAAATTTATGTGGGCCCCTATGGTAATTTGGTACCTCAACTTTGCGGGGTCGTAACGTTTGCATACGACCTCCATTTTAGGTGCGTGATAGCCCGTTGGAAAGGTATTTTTTAGAACTACATATTACGCCATCAAACTCTGACTTCGTCTAAAGTTTGACTATGGAGAGACAAAAGAACATTGTTTAGGGCCCCAAATGACCCTGGAAGTACAACAAGATGTGATGACATGAAAACATATAAAATAAGCCAGTTGGATTAAGTGGGAGGCCACCAGTATCCACCTGGAAGATGTGTAGGGCTTCAAACAACCCCATAAGTGTATAAACCACAATTACAAAGAAGTATAGAAGAACATGTTGAACTAAAAACTGTCAAGAGGAGCCAGTTGGAATAGGTGGGTGGCCACCAATATCCACCTGGATCAGTTACAGTAGTAAAACAATGAATTTTGTGTGAAATTATCTGAAATTTTCATATTTTTGAAGGTCATTAACTTGCGTGGCATTTTTGAGTCCCTAAACGACATTTTTAGCAAGTCAAAACTCATTAGAAAAGATTGTACCAAGGTACACTCTATGTTTGCATCTCAAATAAAAGAACTCTAAGAGATCTATCCAACGAGCTAAACAGTTCGCTAAACAGAGCTTGTATGAGAAAGTTACAACCAAAACAGTGAGGGTAACATTTTGGCACTAGTATTACTTCCTGAGGGCATAACTATATGCTTAGAAGTCATTTGGGGAACAAGAACAATATATGGAAATATTATGAACCATAGAAGCTAGAGATGGAGTCATATTTTGGTTATGGATACATGAAAATGTGAAGGAAGCAAAATAAGACACTTGTAGCATACATGAGTAAATTGAGTAAAACAACCTAAACTTCTCTGGACCATAACTTTCAGCTCGAAGCTTGGATTTGAGCAAACAATAGTCATTGGAAAGGTCTTGAGGAGTAGAAGAAATTTGTCAACCTAGAATTTTGATTTGGGAAATTACATTTCTCATAAATTAACAAATAGATTTTTGTAGTAGTTAAAAGAGTGGAATTACAACATGTAGTTGTTGTAACTTTTCACTCAGAACTTAGATTGAGGCATGCATACAGTCGCTGGGAAGATGTTTCGGGGAGGAATGCATCAACGAAATCAAAATTTGAATCGATGCAATGTGTCCTTCATAAATTGATGAAGAAATAACTTTTATTCTATATGATTAAATGTTTTATGATATGCATATTTCTAACAGTAATTATTACATGCACATTTCTTGCAGAATTAGAGATACCAAAAGAAAATTTAGTTCTTATATGAGGACTAGAGTTATGGAATATGCTCTAGGATCTTACAGCCATGAGGAAGAGATCATAGGTCTGCATGTCAGCATGGGGAATGCCGAGACATAGTCAAATGGAAGAAGAGATAGGCAAGAGCCTGTCACTATGAGAAGTCTACATAGGGAAGTGAAAAGCTACAAAATTGATAATGAAAGGATTGTGAAGGATAAGGAAGAGATACATCAAATATTGAACATGTTGCATACGCAATTTAACAAGTATTATGGCACCAAGCAAGTAGCTAGTGCTAGACAAGTATAAACATCTAGATCCCATAGCAAAAGGGATGATCATGGAAATTATAGGAAATCAAGAAGCATGAGTAGGCAACATCATTCTCCAAGGCATTCCACTAGAAGAAATCATGCAAATTAAATACCAAGAAGCATCCCAAGTGTGTCTCATATTCTGAGGAAAAGACGAAGGAATGAGGTAGACATATTGCAAGGTGAACTCAGGAAAATCAAGCCACCTACTTTCAATGGTGAACACAGGAAAGGAGAAAGAATGAGGACTTTCCACAATATTCAGGAGGCTGAAACAGTGGAAGACATGGGAGGAATCATGCCAAGGAATTATGCAGCCTTGGACAACAAGCATGCATAGTGTCAATCCCGCATGATCGAAGTGGAAGGTAATATTAACAAACAACCCATAGCAATTTTAATTAATTCTGGAGCTAGCCATAGTTACATAAATTCTAACATTGTTGAAATATTTCACTTTCAAAGAAGTAAGCATGAGAAATCTTGGTTAGTTTAGTTAGCCACGGTGGCTAAGAGAAAGATCAATGAGTTGGTTAAAGATTGTCAAATATACATGAATGGAATCAAAACGAAGGTAGATGTAAACATTATACCATTGGGTTCATATGATTGTCTAATTGGCATGGATCGGTTGGAGAAACATCATGTTATCCTAGACTGTTACAACAAGACAATTACATGTCTTCATGAGGAAGGGAAACAAGGCAAGATTCAAGGCATTCCAAGAGTTGTAGTTGTTATAGAGATTTTAGCTATGCAGTTGAAGAAGAGCTTCAGGGAGGGATGTCAGATGTTTGCAGCCCATATGGAGGAGGCAACCAAAGATAAAGTGGCAAGCATTAAAGACCATCTGGTCTTGAGGAATTTTGAAGATGTTTTTATAGACATTCCAGGATTTCCACCAAAGAGAGACATTGATTTCTCTATTGATTTGGTGTCGGGAGTTACCCCAATGTATAAGACACCTTACAAAATGGGCACACCAGAATTGAAGGAGTTGCAGATGCAGCTTGAATAAATTTTGAAGAAAGAGTATATACTCCCAAGTGTGTCGCATTTGGGAGCCCCGATTCTTTTTTTGAATAAGAATAAGGATGGAACTTTAAGGTTGTGTATTGATTTCAGGCAACTTAATAAGGTTACCATAAAAAATAAGTATCCTTTACCAAGGATTGATGATCTGTTTGATCATCTGAAAGGTGCAAGAATATTTTCTAAGATTGACTTGAGATCAGGGTATCATCAAGTAAGGATAAAAGAAGAATACATCAACAAGACATCATTATATGGGAATTATGAATTCAAGGTATTGCCATTTAAACTATCAAATGCCCCAATATTTTTTATGTGTCCGATGGATGGAGTGTTCAGGGAGTACCTGGACAAGTTTGTAATTGTGTTCCTAGATGATATACTAAGTATTGCATCTTTAAGAGAGCATAGATTGTATGATAAGCTAATTAAGTGCATATTTTATCAACAAAAGATTCACTACTTCGGGCATGTAATATCAACAACAAGGATAAAATTTGATCATGAGAAGATAGAGTCCATTAGAGGATGGTCAATGCCAAAGAATGTGACCGAGGTTAGATCATTCATGGGTATTGTCGGTTATTAACGAAGATTCATAAAAGATTTTTCAAAGATTGCAAGTCCAATCACTTCTTTGCAAAAGAAGGGAGTGAAGTTCAAATGGAATTCCAAGTACGAATAGAGTTTTCAATAGTTCAAGGGAATATTGAAAAGTGCACCAATATTGAAGATTGTAGATCCAAATGAATATTTTGTTGTGTGCATCGATGCATGCAATGAAGGACTCAATGGATTTCTCAGTCAAAAGGACCATGTGGTATTCTATGAGTCTAGAAAATTAAGAAAGCATGAGAGGAATTATGCTACACATGACTTGGAGTTAGTAGCGATTGTAAATGGATTGAAAATGTGGAGGCATTACCTTATGGGTAAGAAATTCGAGTTAAGGACATACCATTGTGGTTTGAATCATTTGTTTGGACAACCAACACTAAATGCCATAAAAACTAGATGGCTGGAACTTATGAATGAATATGACTTCGAAATTAAGAACATAAACGAAAATGAAAATCAAGTGGTTGATGCACTTAGCAATAGAGCTCATGAAGTGCATATTGAAGCTATCAACATGTACATGATAGATTTAAAAGAAAAAAATGTTGCAACAACAAATTTAGATCAACACTATGTGAAAATAAAAGAAGAATTACAACAAGGTAATTTTCAACAGAAATTTAATTATTATGAGTTGAAAGAAGATGGGATTCTCATGTATAAAGGAAAATTGTATGTGTCGAATTCCAGTGAGTTGAAAAATGCAGTTTTGAAGGAAATGCACAATGTGCCATATTTTGGGAACCCAAGATATCATAAAACAATTGCAGCAGTTAAAAGCCAATATTTTTGGCTAGGAACGAAGAAGGAAGTGGCTAATTACATAGTCGGATGTCTAGAATGCCAAAAAGTAAAGACATAATATAAACACCCAACAAGTTTGCTACATCCATTGCCCATTCCAAAATGGAAGTGGGAAGTTATCCTGGTTGATTTAATTACTAAGATACCTAAAACAATGAAGCAACATGATTCCATCATGGTGGTGGTGGATAAATTGACTAAAGTGACACATTTTATTCCAGTAAAGGCTACACACAAGGCAACAAATATTGCAAATATTTATATGAGAGAAGTTCCTAGGCTACATGGAGTGCCTAAAGCAATAGTTTCAAACATAGATCCAAAGTTTACTTCTAATTTTTGGAAGGGTTTGTTCAAGGGATTTGGAACAAATTTAAATATTAGTACAACATATCATCCATAGTTAGATGGGAAAACAAAAAGGACTAACAAGATAATTGAGGACATGCTTAGAATGTATGTGATGGATCAACCATTAAAATGGGAAGATTATATTCATTTAGTTGAATTTTCCTACAACAATGGGTATCATGCCTCGTTGAAAATGAGTTTGTTTGAAGCATTGTATGGCTGAAAATGTAACACACCAGTGAGTTGGGATAATCCAGAAGACATAGCAATTGTTGGACCAAAATTGTTAAAAGAAATGGAAGAGAAGATAGAAAATATAAAGTAGAATTTAAAGGTTTCCCAAGATAGTAAAAAAAGTTATGCAGACAGGAACAGAGTTTTCAGAGATTTTAAAGTGGGAGAACATGTGTTATTAAAAGTAAAGGCACAGAGAAGTTTGAAAATATTAGGAAGTTGCCCGAAGTTGGTAGCAAGATATTGTGGGCCTTCTGAAATATTAGAAAAGATAAGGTCATTTGCATACATGTTAGCATTGTCTGCATCCATGAGAGTGCATAATGTATTTCATGCATCATTTTTAAATAAATATGTGTTTGATCCTAACCACATAATTGATTGGAATGTAATCCAAGTGGGCCACGAAGGGGATTTCTGGGTGGAACCAGTATGCATCCTGGACCCGAAAGTCAAAGTGATTAGGAACAAAGCCATAGGGTTGGTAAAGGTTCAATGGACATGCTACAGTCCTGAAGATGCTACATGGGAGCATGAAGGAAACATGTGGGAAAAATACCCACAATTTTTTTACAGTTTTGAAGAAAACATAATGCAAGACTCCATTTTGAGCAGCTACAATTCTGGAACCACATCTCCAAGTCCCAGCCAACTGCGTTGGGGACCTTAATAAAATAATGGCTCATTCCTTGGGTTATCTTTGATCAACATATGGTACATCCCTTGGGTTATCCATAATAAATGAATGGTGCATTCCTTGGGTCAACAAGTTGAAAGGAACATGAGATTATGGTCGAACATGTTGTTGGAGTTGTCAAATTGCAGAATTTTTATTTCTAAGTATTGTGATGTAAATTTGCATATATATATTGTTGGACAACTGAGAATGGGGGGTGAATCAGTTGTTACTGTGCATAAACAATTATGCCCATTGTAAAATCTTTACAGAACACTCAATAACGATCACAATAATGCAGGGAGGTAAGAAATAGAATATTCAACATCAATCACACACATGAAATATACAAAGACGGATATTTCCTGAGGAAACCCATAAAGGGAAAAACCTCTTCTTCTTGATATGATAAGTAATCTTTATTTTTTGTACATTATCATTCTTATGAGCACCAAATCCTTTTGAGGCTACCACCTATGTTTTATAAGCAACAACTTGCTAAGAGCACCAACTCTCTAGTTTCTCTAGCACCCACTACAAGGAAGCACCAACTCCCTGAGTGTTCCAGCACCAACTGGATGGAAGCACCAACTTCCAGTTACACAGGCACCAACCTGTATAATGGAGAACACTAGTTCTCCCTTGCACAACCCTACCACCCTGGTTTTTTTTACTGCAACCAGATGGAAGTTACAACTCCCTGTGTTCAAACACCCACTTGAAACTCTGAGTACAATAGTCCTCCCTAGCACCAACCTACCACCCTGAAATATAAATCTTTGCTTTTCATAAATTTATCACGGTGATACAGTATTGATCAATGGCTTACCAGCCTCATCATTGTTTTGATACACTGCTCTACTCTGCCTGCATCAGTGTCTTCATTCTCGCATCTTCTTGAGCTTTCTGATCTTCTACTCTGTCTATGCATGCAAAAATCATCTCTCTCTCTCTCTCTCTCTCTCTCTCTCTCAGATATGCATATTTGTTCTATGTATTTATTCTGCACTTTATGCTCTTTGTATTATTTCCATTCTATGTGCTATGCCTCTTCTGTGTGTTTCAGCTGCTCCACACAGCATGCTTCCACCCGCGTGAATAAATCTCAATAGAAGCAACCATATCTTTTTTGTTCTACGTATATTTATCATGCCAAGTCCTTTGTCAAATCATACACCTAACTCTTCATTCTTTATAGCGATCAAGTCGAGTCTGTTCTTCATCAGTGGTCGTTATCCTAAGATTCTTTGGCTTCTCTAGCATTTACAGCCTTTGACACTTTTCCATCTGTCAATTTTCTCTATTATGAGTCTTCATCCTACTGGTAGTTACCTCGAGACTCTTCGGTTCCTCTAGCGATCACCCTGAAGCTCTTTGAATTCTCTGGAAATTATGCTCAATGTGTTCATCATCAGTGGGCGTTATCCTGAGATTACTTGGCTTCTCTGGCAGTTGAAACTCTTCGTCTTCTATGTCAGTTACATCCAGTCGTCTTTGGATTCTTTGGATTCTAAGCCCCTTCCTTCACATG
>ML776962.1:388392-425328 GCA_009831015.1 Picea engelmannii
TCTTTGGCTTCTTTGGTTTCTAAGCCCCTTCCTTCACATGACCATTGGCGGTGACCCAATCGCCTATTCAAAAAGGCGCTTCCCGATCTCGGTCTAGTGAGCACTAGCTCCTTTTCACGATATGACCTTGGGCTATGAACTTCACGTGACCACACAATTGCAGGCACGTCCATAAGAGGTTTGAGGGAAACCCACCTTTCACCCCGCAATTCACTACGAGCCTCCATGCATCTTTTCTCCAAAACTGTGGTTTCAATTGCGGACCGCTCATGAAAAATTAAGACCCGAGCATGTTCTAGCCCCGTAATGCGACATGACCATCGATTTTACGATCTTGACGGTAATCCTGAAACGGATGGATCAGATTGGATGGTTTATTTCACGGAAACAAATCAATGGTTAGATTTGATCCTTACACTCATCCTTCCACTCTACTATGATCAACGGTTGAGGATACATCCGAAGTGATCTTTCAGATCGGATGACTCGTGTTCTTGCTTAAGTGGTCTACCACATGTCCTTGCTAAGGTGGTCTACTGATGTGGGTGAGACGTCCAGGAAGTGTAGTGGAATGTGGAGGCACATCGCAGTAGTGGAGTGTGACGTGTAGTGGGTAGTGGAGTGTGGTGTCAGAGCGCAGAGGTGGTATGTATGAGTGGTTTGGTGGTTTACTCAGAGGGGGGGTTAGGTAGTAAGTGGTAATGAGTGAGGGGGGTCTGATTTAACAGAAAGGTGACACATATGAGGGTCCCACAAGGAAAATACCCCCAACTCGGACCCCCCCCCCATGGTTAAAGGCAGAAAGCTCGGAGGGGTCTAATACGCCCTGTCGACCGTAGATCTGAGCCCCCGATTCTCAGCCGCTAAGATTAGAGCGCCCTTTACCCAACTTATCCTATCCTTCCACTTTAGAATGATCTGACTACAGTGATATTCTTCGGATGATTCAACGATCGAGAACATATTTCGGCTCTTTGAGTCTCTGGACTTCGGAGATTTCAAATCTCAAACTGAATTCTTGAAGTGTTTTTTCCGGAGAGTTACCTCCTCACATATTTATACCCGAAACGAATGACATTTTTTGGATCAGGATCTTAGATCAACGGCTTGATATGTCTATGATGCATCTCTTCTAGCTTATCCTGTCCTTCCACTTAGAATGAGCCAACAACTGATGAAAATTCGCATTTGATCCGACGACTGATGGGTTTTCGGATAATCAAATTCTCAACTCTTTAGTCCCGTTTAACTTACCCTTCAATTAATTCGATCTGACAGTCGATGGATATTCGGGTGATCGTGATCTCAGATCTCGGCCCTTGCTTATCCTATCCTTCCATTAAATCAATCCGATGGTCATTGCATTTTCTCCAGATCCGATGGTCCACATTCATTTCAGATCCTGGGCTTCAGGTAATTCAAATTTCAAGTTGCCAATTCTTTCAAAGTGAGATTCCCCGAACGGTAACCTCCTCACAAATCCACTGGATCTAACGATTGCTGGTCTTTTGGATCGGTGATCCAATGACCATTATCACTCTTCCTCTCGAGTTTATGATCTCTCTGACTTAGAATATTTTCTAAGTGTTCACGAGTCTCGACCTTTGCTCCTCTTGCGAGTCCGTCTCTTGGACCTCGTCTGCAATTCTGGAAAATTCTATCGCTTCTGAGATTTCTTGTTTCTGCATATTGTTCACTTCTCCTCTTGAGTTTATGTTTTTCCTGTAAAACATCAACGTTGTTGTTCTTGCCATCAATGACAAGCACACACTTTCTTGTAAAACATGCCAATATATATATATATATATATATCGACATAGAGTGCACCGAGGATGGCACACAATTATAGGGGAGGGGCAATGTAATATCCCCACTATAATCTCGAGTTTAATTAATGCTTGTGTAGATATAATGTGTGGCTATGGCCAAAGCGATGTAATATGCGAATTGTATTTCCTTGTTTTATTAATCAAATGTGATTTCAGCTACTAAGGGGACATGCACAAGAGATGGGGGATGAATTAATCCACAAGAGGAGGGAGTGTCTAGGATAATAGCCAAAAGGGTCCCAGGGGGAAATACCCTTGTATATTAATTTAACCCATTTTCCTAAATTTGATAATTGTATATGAACCTTCCCATTTCTAATTGAGTGTTCCCAAAGCTAATCATTGAATACATGTAAGAGGGTGGGTGTGAGTGGTCACATATCAAAGTTACTGGGCACAGGGGGGTTGAGTACAATCAGCTTGGGGAAGAGTGTGAGTGAAGAAAGGCAAGCCAAAAAGAGGAAATTCGTATAGGTGGGGAAAATCATTGTTAGTTAGTCAAGTTTGTTCCTGGGAAAGAAGGGGAGAGCCAGAAATAGAGCTTGGAGATGGTACAACCATGGAGGGCGAATTCTAGAGCATGATGGAGTGTAATTGGAGTGAATGGGAGATGGAAAATTGAAGAACCAGGTTGTCATGCCTGAAGAGTGAACTCATGTGTGAGTTGCATTAAAACAACAAGTATTGTTGTTGGTTTTTTGATAGTTTTCCTAGTAGCAATTTCCCTTGAGTTACTAGCAGAGAGATTCCTAGCTACCTGTTCCAGAGAGACCCTAATAAACGAATGGGACACATGAGGGATTGAGATCAGTGAAGGGGTACATTACTTGGGTTGGATAGGTCAAGAGGAAGAGAGGTGGTGGAAAATCAGGATAGTTGTAGGAAAATATCAGTTGGGTTGAGAATTTTATGAGCTGTGAGTGGATTGTGAGAGACCACCCTCTTTTGTGGATTGCTAGCCTCAACTCATGGGTGACTGACTGTTGAGATTTGGAATAGTTGGTCTATGGTTTGGTGGAACACTCGTCCCAAGCAGCTGATTGCACAACTGTTGTGAAAAGATAAGTGTTTTATCTCGTTGATGTGTTAACTTACGTGTTTAATTGATGTGCATGAACTTTGTGTATTTGGAAGTGATTTATATGTCGTTGTAATGAGTTGTTTAGCTGCATTCATGTTGATTATTAGCAAGTTGTAGATGCTTCTATTTTGTGGTTATAGACAATAGCTAAATTTGTTTTAATTTGTAGTTGAAAGCTACAGGAAATCAGTTAACTATAAATGAATTAAATTAGTTAGCAGAAACTTCATTTTTATGTATATTCTGCACCGTATTGTCCCTTGGTTGGACTAGGTGACGTCACATTTCTCATATTGTTCAATAAAAGAAACACTATCAAAATATAGAACAATGCCACTAAAAGGATTTGTAATTGAGAGAGCTCAAGGTTCATAAAAAAAAGGCCGATCATTTGATGAGCATTCAATGACATTACCACAAGGTGATTCCTCTCCACTTGGAAAATCATTCCTTTTGACTTTGGATGAGTCATTTCTTTTGACTCTAGGTTTTTTAAGTGCTCTTTGACATTGTCTTTAGCTCTCAAAGCCATCCACTTTTCTACTCATGAAGATTTCAAATTCTTCCATGTTATTCTACCCAATATGCACTAGACATCTATTTCGATGAAACCTTTCTAGACCTTATTTTTAGTGGCTTCAATCATCTTTTTTATTTAAGTTGGGCATCTATAGAAAGTGTTTGTGCCAAAACTTTTGGTGGTAAGGGATTGCATTCTATAGTATCAATCAATAAATAATACTTCCATGTATGACATGGTATATTGCAATTTATCCACACTTCTAATAACAAAAAAGTACAGTAGTGAGTATGAGAAGTAGTCCATAAGGTAAGATATGAGGAATCTGTAAGTGTTAGGGTAAATTGTGGGGAAAAAAATGCCATCACACTCTATTCACATGATACAATTGAAAGATAATAATGATGATAAGGGGTAATTCTAATGATACTATTGGTTCAACCAATAAGAAAAAGTGTTATGTAGAGAAAGAACACATAAATCTCTAGGACAACAAACCGGCATGTGTTAACATAATTTACAATAAAATATAATTACTTATGTTATTTTGGCAAAACTTGAAGGGTTAGATCCAAAGGATGAAAAATAAATGGATCAGATTGATGCATCGTGGAACCTGCAGGCAAGCTTGAGGTTTACCCTCTTATTATTAGGGCATTGTTACACATTATTATCTTTGTGCACCAACATTGTTTCCTAGCTAATTATGGTCTTAATAAGTAGATGTGTCATTTTCTTGCACTTCAATCTTCCATGCATCTGGCTAAGAATAACTACCGACACTCTTGGTATGTGAAGGCTATGAATCTTGTACATTCTTTTGACTTGGATATCCTTGATCCTAAGGTATCTACAAGAGATACCTATAGAGAAATCAAGGATGAGAATTGAAGATCATATATGATGTATTCTTGGATTTCACCAAGAGAGAAGATTTCTCATAAACATCATCATTATTATTGTACTTATCTCCAAATTGAAATTGATTCTATAAGCATTTCAAACTATCTTAGGGGCCATCCCTATCATGGACTTTACTTTCATCTTGAGTAGTTCATTCTTTATTCCCGCGACTAAGGATGATGATTGACCATCACACACCTTGTGACTAATGCACATATAAGTTATGGAATAGGGAGCCCAAATTGAAAGGAGACTTCATTTTCTCTTATTTAGTTTATTGTAATCAATTTGTGATAAATGTTACTGAGAATTCAAAGATCCACACACTTGGATATCCTAGATTCATTATGTAAAGTATAAATGTATTTTCTTTTTTATTAGAAAGAATTTACCCCTAATATATTAAAATTTGGAGTGATAATAAAATCATTATAAATATGAAGATAACTTTAATAATAATGTTGATGTTTCTTCTTCAACAATATTGTGCTTGTGCTCGCTATATGACTAATGGCTCACAAACAACTAATGGGGCTAAACTCGATGGATGTGGATTCAGTTTTTATGTTATGACTGTGTTTTAATGTAATGTTTGATCTTTTTTATGACCATTGATGGGGGCTTAAAGGCCCATTTGCAGCAACTAAAGGAGGCGGTGGCAGCATTCCACCACAAGGTGTTTGAAAAATATGTATAAAAAGGACATTAGCCCTTGGACTAGTTTCATTTTAACTCTTTTGTGAAGTAAACTTTACGTTGTGATCATAAAACGTATTTTTTTTAATGCTCTATCACAAAGATATAATGTACCTTTATATTTGTTTATAAAATGAAAAAGTACAACCTTTTTTCTTGGAATATGTTAGGTATTAGAAATTTAAAAAGGTAAGGTATATGGTCTTCTTCATAAGATATTGAAGCATATGCCTATAATCCTAAGGATTAAAGGATTTTTTGTTGTAAAAAATTAAGTGTGTTGTAAGAATGACATGCCTCAAATAGAAATGTTAGATATTAGAAATTTAAAAAGGTAAGGTATATGATCTTCCTTATAAGATATTGAAGCATATGCTTATAATCCCAAGGATTAAAGGATTTTTTGTTGCAAAAAATTAAATGTGTTGTAAGGGTAGCATGCCTCAAATAGAAGTGAGTTAGGAGTTATACAAATCTTAGCAAATTTAATAGTCAAGAAGTATATAGAAGGTATATGGCCTAATAAATTCAAGGTCGAAGTACAAAGCCTTCAATCAACAATAGTCATGGATGGATTTAAATTGTATTCCCTCCAAACACCCATTGTTTTGTCTGGCAAGTGGAAGTGATTAAAAACAATATCCCCCTATGGTTGTTTGTAAAGAATGAATGTCTTATGTTGACTCCATTAATTCCTAGTAGAAAACAAGTGAAGAGAATGTATATCTACCCCCAATCATTTATCAATGAATTGAAGCAATTACGGGTGGGGATACAGGTGTATGATGTATCAAGTGTCATCCCAACAGAGAGGTCTTTTACGCTGTATGACATATGCACGACACCATATATGATTATCCAGGACTAGGAGTTTGATTTAGTAAGCATGTTGATTGATTTGTTTATATCCTTTATGTTATTTGGCATACTTAATTTGGTGCAACTATCTTCATTGGTGCTAACATATTCCATACATAATAACATCACATGTCTTGTAACAAAAAAGTATCATGGATGTAAATGTTGTGGACCTGCTATAAAGGTTAGATGATCCAATGACCTACAAAAGTGAGTGTACAATTGCTTGAGAGTATTTGTCCTTGAAGACCACCATCATAAAAGAGTAGTGTATTGTTTAATGGTAAATTAGAGAGAACTCAAAGACTTTAAATAATGATGCCAACATACTAACTTATAACATATAAAACAATGAAAAAACAAATTGTAGAATTGATCGATTCAAATGAGAAACATGTGTTCAATAATCTTAAATACTTAGATAAAAAGTTAAATCCAAGATGTAATTTTTTTCTTTAAAAATTTCCAATTAGATGTCAACATTAAGCAAATGTATGTAAAATCCATTAAGACTAACTATTTTGTGTCTCTTAACACCATCTTTTTGAAAAACTAGTTATATATGTGGCGATGTAACTCATTTGTTAGTGTGTTAGTCTAAATAGTTAGTTATCAAATTATCTTTTTCATCATTTTCACATAGTATGTGTTATCACATACTATGTGTTATAATATTATAACACAGATGAAAAGTTTATAAAGGTGATAAGATGGAAAATTTATTAATTTTTTGGTAAAAAAATTAAACTTAGATTTGGCCTTTTGTGGTCCCATGTAACTTTTGTATTTGGAAAGAGAGTCTAAACATTTAAACTCAGATTTAGCCTTTTTGTGGTCCCATGTTACTTTTGTATTTTGAAAGAGAGTCTAAACATCCTAAGAGTTCAAGCCCGGATGGGGTATTTACTAATTTTCTTAAAAAAAAAAAAATGATTGTCCCCCATGGGTTTCTATAGAGTTTCACAAAGTTACATCTATGTTTTAATATGTGTATATATGCTTAGATTTTCTATACATTTGGGTAGATTTTTAATATTATGAAGAAGCTTTCTCTATTGTATAGGGATAGTCTTGAGGGTCTTTTCATAAGTAATTGGTTATTTTTGATGACTTGTAATTTTGATGGATTAGAAATTGATCTTATTATCTTGTTAAATAGTGTATTGATTAGGTTGATTTGTTTCATGAGTCATGAGAGTGATTTGTTGTTAAGATAAAAGATTTGTTTTTTTCTTCATGATGAATGAGATCTTTGAATAGTAAATTTGCTAATTAAAAAGATAGAAACTTGATATCCAAATATATTTATTTTTTCCTATCTCGTCCAGACTAAATAACACCATTTATTATCTCATAAATTAAGAGGTTATTCTCGTGAATGAGGACCATAACTGAGGTTTGAAAATGGATGAGTTCCATAGATAAAGAAAGGAAGATAGCTCTTGGCAACAATGCTTTTTATATCCACTGAATACATGAAATATATTGGATGTGTGAGTCTAAGTACTAGTGGAGTCCTAATCATTCAATTTGTCCCAAAAGTCCATAATCAAATAATTAAACTAAACACAAACTAATTGAGCAAACCTTCTTCCTTATCCAATAGTTAAGTAACATTTAATTTTCTTTGTAAGGAGTAGTAGGAGCTTTAAGGATCTAATGGCATAAGGTTTGATATCTAGTGTCTTGTCTTATCGACTTCATTGAAGGCCTATCTAGCCTTAATAGGTTGCAACCCACATCATAAGGCTATTGGGAAGCCTCTAATTATTAACCCATTGCCTAAAATCACCATATTCATTGTGGAAAACAACAAGGTAGTTGAAGAAAATTATGATGGTTCCACCAAAAGGCACCTCTAAAGATTTTTCCAAAAATTCACTTCTTAACCAATACAAAAGAATGTTTGACTTATTACAATAATATATATCAAAAAATACTTTCAATATTTTTTATAAATTGTAATTTGATTTAGATAGAAATGAGAGTGGCAAGAAGGAAAAATAAGTGTGTGTGACTTCACACAGAAAAAGTCAAACATGTCTTGAGTGAGGATGTTATAATGGGTGATATTTTGTTATTGAGTAAAAAAAAACATTAATAAGTAGGTTATATGGTAGGGAAATTTTATATATAAAAAAACATATTTAATTCCAGTGATAAGGTGTGGAGAAGCATGTTAGGGTATATGGCTTCCTTCCATGTTTTAACCAAATGGTGGTTATCCTGTGCATTCAACTCTAGTGTTGATGCAAATATATTCTAGGAGAAAAATGGTATTGGGGCACTACAAACTTGACCCTAAGGAGATAGGCTCCGTGTTTTGATCCAAGGTTGGAAAAAATACCACTTGACCAATATGGGTAAATATACTTGGTCTTTCCTTAGAATTATGGAAAAAAAAGGTTCTGGAGGCAATTGGCAATAGTATAGGGTTCTACATTTGTCTATAGGGGAATATATTCTCCAAGGCCAATAACGAGGTAGTTAAATTCCTACGGAGATAGGCCTTTGAGAGGGACTCCCAATGGTTGTAGAGATCAAAATGGGGAAATGGAAGTATTCCCCGGTATTGGATTATTTGTGAACATTGTTTAGATGTATGAAATACCATGTTCGTGGGAATTTGATAGAGGATTGTTCATTCTTTGGAGGAAAATGAGAGTGTTTCAAAGAAAACATCATGAGAGAAAAATATTTTTTTATGGGGGGGGGATCCTAACATAGATTTCCATGGAACCGCTCTATGTAGTATGGAGGGAAAGATAGTCTTTAAAGAAATTAGTAAGAATTCAGAGAAGCTAGAGGACCATTTATAAATTTCTAAATGGATTACATAGAAGGAGAGGGGGGGAGGACAAAATAAGAAGACTAGGGGATGATGAAATATTTACTTAATGTAAGAGGCAAAGAATATTGTCAAATCTAGGGAGCAATCAAAGAGAAGGTAAACAAATCCTTGGTAACACAAGTTGGAGGTATGTCAATATTTTCCAAATATCCTTAATCCATTTATGGTAGCAAGTTCAACTCTAAGAACAGTCTATAAATGGATCAATTACAATCCCTAAATCCTAATACTGATATGACAAATTATACGGTTGGGGGATCGAAGTGTTTCCGACAATATTGGACAAGTTCTTTGTGATAGAGAGGGTTATGGTGGAAGTAGATAGGATTAGGACATCGACGGTTCTTTAGGATATTTCCCTATCCTATCACAAATAGCGAAAGATGAAACCAAACCTCATGGTCCTTTTAAATTTAATACAAAATGGCTAGAGAATGAGGAATTCAAAATTTTGGTTAGATAGAACTAGAGAAGGCGTGACCTCTCCAATGAAAACTCAGATTTCAATTTATAGAGAATTTGAAAAAAGTAAAGAGGGTCATAAAGACTGGGCAATACAAAAATTTCACAAAGTTCCAAAAAATATTTACATGAGGTAGAGGCACATATTGAAAATATTTTAAACCAAAACAAATAAGGGATCTTTTTAGAATATGACAAGGCCTAATTAAAGATTTTGGAAGAAAAAAAATGAAATTTGTTGGAGTGAGAGGAATCCAAATGGAGGATGAAAAGCAAGGAAATTTGGTTAGCATAAGGAAATGAGAATGCAAAGTTCTTTCAAAACCATGCAAAACACAAGAAAAACATCAATATTATATGGGAAATGAGTAAGAATTAAGGTCTAGGGGATTGTAGAGGTTGGGATAACCCACTTTTAGAAGATCTACGAAGAACCACCTAGGGAAAACATGTAAGAAAGAATTAAAATGGCTTCTTGTTTTCCTAGTTTCACGGATCAAGAGCATGGTGAAAATATAATAATAGAAGTATCAAAGGAGAATTTAAAGCAATGATGAAATCCTTCCAAAAGGTGCCAAAATGTTTACTCCCAAATGGATCAACAATGGAGTTCTATTTAGTATTTTGTGATTTGATAGAGGAATATTTGTTGAGGGATGCAGATGAATAGAGATCCTAGGGAAAGATTGTATATTCCATCAACTCAGCATTAATAGCCCTCATCCCAAAGAAGAATAAGATCATGATTTTTTTAGGACTATAAGCCAATTTCTTTATGCAATGTAGTTTATAAAAGAATAGCCTCAAGTTAAATAAAGTATTCTTAGGTTCCATCTCTCAAGAGCAGTTTGGGTTCTTACATAATGGATAGATCCATGTTGCAGTGGGGTTGGCTTGGGAAGGTTTTCATACCATAAAAATGAAAAAGATTGCATAATCTTAGACAAAAGTTGATCCATATTATAATAAGTCTACATATAGTAAACTAGATAATGGGTTGTCTACATCAGTACATATGTGGTGTTAGTCAGTGGCTCATCCCTTAGATTATTTTCCCTTTCAAGGGGATTGATATAAGTTTGTCTTGTATCACCTTTATTTTTCCGTTTGGTAATTGAAGGCCTAAGTAGGGTAGTAAAGTAGTATACAAGGGAAGGAGAATTAAAATGGATAAAAGTAGGTATATCTCTAAGCCCTGCCACATTTATTATTTGTGAATGATGTTATCTTCGTTTGGATTGTGTATTGTGAGGGAAGTAAAGAAATATAAAGAAATTCTATATTTATATTATAGAGAAACTTAGATGGAATTAAAATCACTCAAATCCAATATTTTTTTCAATGGTTTAGTATCTAAGAAAGAAAAAGGATATTCCAAATTCTTCTCTTTAACATGTCCTCCTTTAATAATGGGGTGAAGTATCTAGGTTTCATGTTGAAACCTAATGATTGTAGGTTTAAAGACAAGAATTGTCTCTATGGAAAAATAGAAAATTGAGTCTCAAATTGGTGTCATGGGTGGTTATTAATATTGATGCAGGTAAAATCTATCCTTGAAGCTAATCCTAATTTAATCCTAATTACTGGCACTTGTTAGAATATATTCCAAAAGGCATGGTGGAAAAAATAAGGAAGAAATGTTTCAATTTCTTATGGGCAAGGAACAAAGAAAAGCAATGTATACCACTGGCAAAATGGAACAAGATAGAAAAACCAAAGGAATCGGGGGGTTGGGGGTTGAAGGATATAGCTTTATTTGGTCAATAATCGACAACAAATAGTTTATAGAGGATTTTGAAACATGATGGACTATGGAAGCATGTGATGATTCAAAAATACATTGATCCTTTGTCCTTTTAAAATTGGATTAGACTTCCAATGAAAACAATAGTAGGAGCCTTTATAGTCTAGAAGACTCTAGTCAAAGACTTTCCTCTAGTTATAAATTGGTTGGCATGGAGAGTTGGAAATGGGTCTAGAGTAACAATAAGGGGGAAATCCTTAGGTGGGTAGTGTTGGAAATCACAGATTATTCGAGCCTGGGATTAATTTCTTAAATATACAAGACATTCATTATTTGGTATATGTTGTAGACCCATATCAATCCTCTATTTGGAACTAAGGTTGGAGAATGGAAGTCAATTTGGGGCTATAGGGAGAGGAGGTTGAAAATTGGAACCACTTCATACAAACATTACAATAGAGTGTTATAAGATCAGGGGACAAAGAATATGAAAAAGTGTGGTCCAAAAATAGCTCCTCATTAAGGTACATCACACAACTAGGTTAAAAGGTAATTTTGGGATAATGGATGCCCATCTAGAAGATAAAGGATCCTTTAAAAATTACTCCTCTAGTTAGATCTGTATAACATTTTGACTTAGGGAATTTGCTAGAAAAGAGAATGGCAATGGTAAAGAACATGCATACTCCGTAAAAAGATAATGAGACTATAAATCACTTGTCGTTACATTCTTCATACACAAAAGGGGTTTAAGAGGAAGCTTTGTAGTTAACTAGAGGAAAATGCACTTGGAATGGAACCTTTGTAGCTATTTGTTTGGACAATTGATTTAAATATTAAGCAATCAAAGACCACATGACCTTACCATGCATAGTCTCTTGGGTTCTTCAATTGACCATGAATGAGATGATTTTTTTTAAATAGGGATGTTCTTCCCATCCAACTCAACTGCCAAATGAGGTATGCTTATGGAAGGGTGTGGATTCCAAGGAAGGTAAAGTTTCCAAGGATAGTTGTAAGTCCAAACATTGAAAAATCCTATGCATGGGGCTATTTTGATGGTACTTTTCATGGGGGTCTTGGGAAATGTGGGGCAGGAGAAGTTTTATATTTGAATGAAGACCACAAAATTGGCTTCAAAGTTACTTGGGAGAGGGGACAAATAACAAGGTAGAGTTGAATGCTTTGTATACATTTATGAGAGTAGCAACTAATGCATGAGCTTTACATATTCAAATCCTATGAGACTTTAAGCTTGTCATTTATTGGATCAATGGTAAAAACAATCTCCAAAATATGACTCTTTCTTCAATTTTGGAAAGAATTAAGGAGCTAAAATAATTTTTTTCTAAATTTTACTTTCAACACATATATAGAGAAATAAACATTAGGGCCAATGAGATTTCTAAAAAATATCTATCTCTTCATTCAAGTTCTTTCAATTCATATGAGGAAGAGGCAGGAACACAACTCCTAGCCATCTATAGGTCCATATATGATTAACTTTTAGCATGAGGAGATCAAATATAGTAAAGGGAAAATAATGTAGGGTTGTTGCTGAAAATTTAATAGCTTTTATGTTTTGAGAGATGAGGATTTGAACTAAAGGGGGAAATTTTAGCCCTGGATTAGGTGATAGGATAGATTGATGGAATCCCTAGTGAAAACACTTGAATCATGTTCAAGCCATCGATTGGTACAAAAAGTACATATGATGAACGAGAAAACAAAGAATTTGAGCTAGGAAATGATGTTTGCATTAGCCCATGTCCTCTCAACACTCATGGTGATATCAACCCACTACCTGCAACAAGTTCGATATGGCTCTCTAGTCATACCTAACTCAAGGAACTCTTTTGCTCATGATTATATCTTCCTTGGTCTTCCTCTCAATATTTATGATGCTATATATCCCTTAGTCCATCCACCTGAATAATCTGGTCGGTCTCATTTTGACTTTACCCTTTTCTTATTTCTTCCCATTTGTGATTTGCTCACCCTCCTACCTCAATGGAAGTCCATGCCCCCATTCTTATATGGGAAAGCCATGAATTGCAAAGAGTTGGAAGTATAAAGGATAAAGAAGGTTACGATCACTCTCCATCACATAAGGTTAAGGATACTTTCAGGTATGTTGGCCACCCTAAGAGGTGTAAGGATCTCCTTGTGTTGGACAAGGAGGAATCCAATGAGAATGATTCAAAGGATGGGATCTTTGAAACAGGCATCCCTTCTTTCTATAAATATTATAACAAGTAAAATATATCGACCTTTGTGCACTCCCACAAAAGTGCATCCTTCTTTAAGGTGGAAAACATGGATGATGAAACCTAGGTTGCTACTAAGGGTAAGAAAATTGGGGATCGCACCATCTTAAACTTTTTCATGGAAGACCCCGTGAACAAAAGAGGCAAACACACTCTTTTCAAAAATACTTTGGAGATTATGTGGTATATTCAATATTTTGTTGCTTCTAGCCTTAGCACTAAGAAGAAGTTCAAGGAGTTAGTCATTGATTTGCTATACTATCTAAAGATAACCCCCACTCCACTCTTTAAGGATTTGCTAAGAAAAAATAAGGATGTCACTCAAATTAAAGTCCTCCTATTCAAACTACTTTAAGAGAAGGAAGGTGTTGGGATAATTAATTACCTTAGTAATTAAAGAATTCATACATTAACTATCAACCTGGGGTTCAAATGCTTGTGAGATGTCATGCACTATATATGCAAGCTACAAATTATTAACTGCATTAGTTTATCTAATATGATTCTACATGGAAATGAAATTGAATCGCTACATCAAAACTAGCTCAATCACTCTTGGCAAATTTTTAAGTACTTGAACATCAATCATGCTACTGGGACCTTACTATCACTAGGTTACCTCTTGGAATGATTTAGGCACTTCCTTTTTCCATAAATCGTAGCTCCCATCATTGGAAAGCTTTGATAAAACTAATCTATGAATTAGAATTCTATTACAGAAATGAAAACACTCCACACATGGAAAGAAAATAAATCACACTTGCAAAATTAAAAATACTTCAATAAGAACGCAAAAATGGAAAACTATTGAATAGAGCAACAAACTATTTAAATTACATCAACATAAACTAATTGAGTAACTTAGAAATTGAACTAAAAATAAGATCTTTATTCTATGTCATCATAAATTGGACTTGTTCCCTAAGAGTCTTGCCCCATAGAATGGATAAGACACTCTCTTTTATACATGAACTTGCTTGAAACCAAAAATAACAAATATCTAATCAAGGATTTAATAAATCCACAGTGGTTACAATTGATTTCCAACATAGCAAATGGTTTCCATGATCCTTGCTAACTCCCAAAAAATTTAGGATACCTTTGAATTTCAAATTCGAATTAGGAGATGTGGGTTATAACAACCTGCCCAACATACATCCCAAGTGACTTTTAATGGTGTTTGACTTCTTAGATCCATGATAAATTCAATGGAGATATTCAAATCTTGTAGAGAATCAAATCTGCACTCATATTCACCAACAAATTGCCCTCTTTATCATCAAACAATTAAAACCGTATTTTGAAATAACTGACAAATGAATTGTAACTACCCAACTTAATTTGGAACATATAAAAATGTAGAAAAATGGACTTATACAACTGGGTTTATTAAAATCCATCCTTCACAATTAAATCTATACAATTCATCTTTGGATATGTTTTCCATGGTGGTGGTGGTTGATTCCCACATATGGAGACATGGATCTATAGCAATTCTCAAATCGAGTCATTATTCAAAAGTAAATACGAAATACACTAGTCCTTTCTAACATTAATCATAATTCAATGAAATACTAAAAAATGCAATGGAAAACACCATGAGCATGAATTCCACACACGAACATTAAAATGGACTAATACAAAGTTATAGGTAAGTGAAAAAGAATTAAAAATAAGGAAATGTAAAAATATGGGTAAGTGAAAAAGAATTAAAAATAAGAAAATGTAAAAAGATGGGAATTTTGTGACTCTAACATCTCCCCCCAAATTGAGTATGTTGCATGTCCTCATGCAACCCTGCATCCATGTATCAATCAAACTGCCAAGATACATACTGAATGTTGCTTCCATTCCATTTTTTTAATGCATACCTAAACATGTCGTTAAAATGTTTCCATTTACCTTCAGTACTAAACATCCTGCATTCATGTATCAATCAAACTGCCAAGATACATACTGAATGTTGCTTCCATTCCATTTTTTTAATGCATACCTAAACATGTCGTTAAAATGTTTCCATTTACCTTCAGTACTAAACATAAATTGTTTCCTTGCTATGTATCCATAAGCTGCCATGAACCACCCGAAAATATACCACAAACATATTTGCTTCTATAACTCCCTGCCTCCCTGCCTTGAATGTTTAGCCAAAACTCCCACTTTAGTCTTTCCAATGTAATGAATTCAACCAATTTTTCCTCATATCCTGAATAATTTGCTTATGATCTACCAATGGAATTACTTATTTATCAACAAACCACTTTGGATATGAATCTTCAAGAAACCATTTATTCAAAAGTAGCATCCTTCAATTAATATCAACAATTCTTATGGATCTATAACAAACTTGTAGCTGATGGGATCCATAGCAAGAGTCCTGTAGGTCACGAGATCCATAGCAAATCTCTCAATGAATTCCTTTAAGATTATGAATTGGGTTTTCGAGAAATTTTGTGGGTTTGTTTATCTTTATTGGATGCTTCCATCCACAAAACAATCAGAGACACTAATCTCATGAATCTAGTTAAAATTACATCATCACCAGGATCATACAAAGGTGATAGTATTCCCCTCTCCCCAGAATGAATACTTTTTCCGTCCGCAGAAAAATAGCAAATGGAATTTTGAGATCATCTTCAACCTGTCAATTTCAACCAGAGTGGTCATAAAAACAATGAACAGGAACCCAAATATATAGTATAAATGAGGCACAGTTGCAGAAAAAGGCCATCTTCAATCATTTTACCAGTGGTTTATAATCTTCAATTACTTATACAGTCCTAATGAATGGGATCACTTGGAGACAATTGAAGGATGACGAGAATCATGCCGCAATCTCTTAGTGCTGATGTTAAAATGGATAAAAGATGCTAAAATATGCCAACCAAATTCAAGGTTGTCTTCCCCATATGGTAGGTGAAAATAATTTAGGTACTTCTTCAAAACCTTTTCTTTGATCATGGAAAATCTATCCTCCTCGACTTCGAAGTGTACTATCTCTTCCAAAATCTTCTCCACTAATAGTCACCTGGAAACCAGTACCAGTGTGATAAATATTATAAGAAATTCCAACAAACTTCAAATAATATTCATATTCATTTAAGTAATCCAGCAAAACCCTGTAAAAATATGAGTTAGAACTTCAGCTTCTGGTGAACAATTTGATTTAGGACATTTGAAATCTAGCTTGATGTAATCCTTTGTTGTAAAGAACATTGTATCTATTTTATACCATAACCTTGAAAAAATAGATTTCCATAGAAACACAGGATGTTTGACCTTTTCCTCCACTTGTTTGACTGTGAAGTTTGTAGGTATAAACACATTTGGTAAAGGTAGGACTAGAGCTATAGAAATCATAGTCGGTACATGATCAAGTTCAATTGCTAGGGAATTTGCGAAGGCCACCAAGCCTCAAGTTCTAGAACTCTGTCATCTCCATCCTTAATCTTTGAGTTTCCAGCTCGCACAAACTTCCTTTGAACAAGAGCAAGAAGAATCTTATAAGTTTCAATAGCATGCATAGATTGTCCCTAAGCAACATGCAACTTTGACTTTAAATGCAATAACCCTCCCTATTGGCATTTTACTTTTACTGAAGCCCCTGCCATCATAGCCAAATACTTCTTATTTTGATCTTCAAATTTTCTTCCAAAACAAAATGTTAGAATGAGTATTCAATGCTGGAGACAAAACACAAATATGGCTGCAAAAACAACTGTGTGCCATTGTTTGGAAGAAAAATTTGTTGGTCATAATAGCCCACAATGCAAACCAACTATGGATTCTTAGAAATTTTCCAATTGGCAGCTAACATTTATGCCAATGGTACCATTTTTCACTCTGCTCCTCCCAAATTCCATATCCTCCTCAAAATTCATGCCAAAATGTTGTCAAAATAAATGTGCCCTGGAGTGGCTGTGGCTGCCTCTAATTATGGCTTTAGTGCTGCCCAAAATTATCATAACTTCTTTGTTCCTCTAAATCACAGCCTCCACTTAGCTCGAAATAGTTCCCACACTGGTTATAGATCACTTCTTAAGGAAGAAAATACAGTGATGGGTTTTAAAGACTACAAATATGATCTCAAGAGCAACCCAGATTTCAAACGATCCTCAACAGGTAAGGTGCAACTACAGATTATAGGCACATCATCAATGAAACATTGTCCACTATTGATTGATGTTGAAGAAGAGTGTAAAATTTGTCCACATAGTACTGATCATCAATCTAGCCTTAATTCTTCCCTAAATGATATAACTATATGTATCATCAACATTTTTTAAGCTGCTCTTTTCACACCCCTATCGTGTGCAAATGCTCGTGATCTAATGCAATATGCGTGTCAAACGAATGGTGCTACACCACCAATCTCATCAGATCCATGTGAAAATGTCATTAAGTATATGATCAAAACAAGCATTGTCAACAAAATACCATAATATCCCTCCAAGGTCACAACCATCATCAATCATGCAAGAATCAAATCATATATCATCATTATAAAGTGCTTCACGACAGCTTTGAGAATGTGGATGTGGACCAATATATACATCAATGAACTGTGGAAATGAATCAAGGAATTCATGTCTCTATTTGCTATCTTGTTGTATGACAACATACTTTTATGAAGGAATGGCTTCTATAACAACTTCTTATGTTGTAGGTTCTTGTAGAGCAACATATTCCTCTTGTCCATTAGTTCTTTGGCTTTTCTATGTTAGTTGTTTCTTGTTTTGTTGTTGGTTCTTGTGGGACAACCATAGGGAAGATTCGAGTCCTTCTTATGCTTGGATATGTAGGGGGTGTTTGAAGTGGACTTGAACTATAAAATTAAAGAAAAATGATGTAATGCTTCAAATGAAGTGGTGAAGATGTCAAAGTGGACAAGGATAGTAATGAATGGCCATAATAGATGATATTGTGGCCATGAAAGGTAAGAAAATAGGCTTAAGTGTTTTCCAAATACAAATCTAGAGTATTCAAACAAATTTGATAAACAAATAGGAAGAAGAAGCATACATGTACCTACCTAAGAATGTTATGAAATTTGCAGCAAGCATGCGATCTTTTGTAGCAAGGTTTTCACAAGTTCCCATGGAAAAGAGAAAACATTTGTATAAAGGGTTGTTAACAATATTACTACCAGGTTCTAAGATTTTTGTGGTGAATCTCGGTGATGAAAGACTACTTCTGCAACAACCTATTCTGTTACAAGCTCTTATGGAGCAGCAATCCTTGCCTCCATGAAAATTTCTTCAATAGATTTCTCTATTGTTGGTTCTTTTATGACAATAGTAGGGCCTTTTGAGGTTGGTTCTTGTGTGACAACCATAGGGATTATTGGTACTATATCTTGTGTAGCGGCACCAATATCTCCCTTAGAACTTTGTTATTCCTGCTGATTCTATGGACTTGTGAAATGATACTAAGATTAAAAACATACTTCAAGATTTGTAGCACCTTGCTAAATATTGAATATGAAATAAGTGTGCTAGATAAGAGTAGTAGAAAGTAGGCAAAAAAGCTCTTGGAAATCTTTATTCAATCAATGAAACTCGAAGGGTATCTTAGCATTGTAAGTGAGCCAAGCTACTTTATTGGGTGGACTAGGAATGGATGGAGCATATGTTAATGGAGGAAAGAACTGAAGTGAAGTTATGATTGGAAATTTCATTGACTTCAACATGCATTTTCCCTCTAATCTTCTTGAGGTGGAAAGAAGGAAATACATGAGTATATTGTGGTGTTGGTGAATGAGCATGAGGAAAATAAGGTCGGCTTGAAGGCTTGATTGGTTGAAATGGTATGGTTGAAGTAGCAATGGGAATTAAATATTATTGACATTGATCTTCGCTTAATCTTCACATCAATTCTCCATTTGTCTCGTTCACTATCCATCTACAATTTTGATGAAAAAGTCTTGGTGTTGTTGGTCAACAACTCAAACACTTTTGTAACAAGCTCCTGGGAACTTGAACTTCAAACATGGCCCTTTCAAGGACTCAACATGACATGATGTTTCACTTTCATTTGTTGGATTGCGTGGTGATATGCCCTTTTCAAAAACATTGTCTTCAAAAATCACTCGTTCATGAACTGACCTTCTTGATCCTTCTGGGAACTGCAAAATGCTAGTGCTTCTCTGCAATAAAACATGGGATCATGGAATAAGAGAGTTGATCAGGATTTCTGATTCCAATAGATACACAAAAAAATCACAAATAGAACATACAAAACAAATCTAGGGGAAGATAAACAAAGAAAAAATCATTTTTTACCTGTTGAGGAGTGGTGACCAGCCTAGACTACCCGACAATATTTTGTTGATAAAATATCGGTTTGATGTCTACTTGGAGTGATTCCAAAGTTATATTTAACTATATTAATAGGGATATCTCCAGTGTAAATAGGTTTTGAAAATTCCATGAAATGATATGTCAAATATGTTGAGGAACAACCTGCATGGTAGAGGTGTTTTCTGCCTAGACCAACAATCATTATTTTGAGTACAACTTTTTCGTTTCATGAAATATTGAATTGATTCCAATTGAAGATGAAAGTAGATTCATATAGGTATATCCAATAGAAACATGTTTTAAAAACATGAATAATTGATGGTTCAAATATACCAATGAACAACCAAGAAAACAAAGTTTTAGCAGTGCAGATTTAGGATAGGTTGTTAGTAAATAGGTCATAACTTTCTCATACGATATTAAAATGAAGTGATTCAAATTGCATTGTAAACTATATTCATAGGAGAATTTACCCTAGAAAGGGGTATGAAATATCTATCCAATTAAGCTTCCAAAAATGGATTGTTCCAACTCTATTCTTAGTGTGGTCATGGGGCCAAAATGCTACAAGAGTCTTATCAACAAGTTATATCTCCCAAATGATGATTTGGATATGTCAGAATTTTAGTATACATATAATTTGTATGTAAAGCATCCACGTGCCAAAAATTGCAAACATTCAGTGCCTTGTGTGATATGACATATACAAGATCTGGAGCAAAATGCAAAAACAACACCTAAATCAAGAAAAAAAATCAAACACTTAGTTCAAAATGTGGTATGATAGTAATGGGATCTTGACATAACCATCACACGAGTCCTTGAAGTGCCCCATTACCTAAAATATGAAATAGTTTCCACAACTTGTTCATGAAATTATGATTTTTGTATGAGGATGTATTTGAAAATTTGATCAAAGAATATAACCATCATCGGGAAGAGGTAATCAATGAAGAATAAAGGGTTGTAAAAGGGTATAAAATGAATAAATAAGTATGGTTTAATGGATGAATAAGTATGGTTTAAGATGATGAGAAGAGGGTGGGATAAAGAAGATGATGAAAAGAGAGGATGGAAAAAAAAAGGAAAGAAGAGAAGTAGGTAAGGAAAGGTAGGAGAGAAGAGAGTAATGAAAGGTAGAAATGAGTGAGGAAATGCAAAGAAGAATATATAATAGTAAAAGATAAAAAGAAGTGATGAAAAGAGGGAAGAAGAGAGGAAATAGGATGGGTGAATAATGTTACACAGATAGAAAAAAATGAAAATAAAATGAAACTAAAAGCTTCAACAACCCAAGATGCTACATGAAAATAATGGAAATTAGCCATAGACCTTGATAATAAATCTAGACTCAAGCTTGAAGGCTTCTACATCCCCTTGGATCCTTATCGAGTGGAATCCTCATTCACCAATGTTTTTTTCCTCTTGCCAAACTTCCCGCAAAAGAGAGATTAGTACTATGGGTGGCTCTTACCACACCACAAAGATCTTATAATTTAACTCAGGAATATATATGATATAAATTAAATGCAAACACTACATATGGGACCCTTCATAGAATTCATTCAACAATTGTCTCTCAAATATCCACAATACCATGTGCCAATTAAAACCAATGAGAGTTTTACAATTGTGCCCTTGACATCTCCCCAACAACGATGCCAAAATGTTGGGCTAGTTAATTACCTTAGTAATTAAAGAGTTCATACATTAATTATCAACTTGGGGTTCAAATGCTTGCAAGATGTCATGCACTCTATGTGCAAGCTACAAATTCTCAAGTTGGATTAGTTTATCTAATATGATTCTACATAGAAAGGAAATTGAATCGCCACACCAAAAATAGCCCATTCACTCTTGGCAAATGTTTATGTACTTGAACATTGATCATGCTAATGGGACCTTGTTGTCACCAAGTTACCTCTTGGCATGATTTAGGAACTTCCTCTTTCCATAAATCATAGCTCTCGTCATTGGAAATCTTTGATAACACTAATCTATGAATTGGAATACTATTACATAAATGAAAATAAATCACACTTGCAAAATTAGAAATACATGAATAAGAACACAAAAATGGAAAACTAGTGAACAAAGCAACGAACTATTTAAACTACCTCAACATAAACTAATTGAGTAACTTGGAAATTGAACTAAAAATCATATCTTTATTCTATACCATCATAAATTGGACTTGTTCTATAAGATTCATGTCCCATAAAATAGAAAATGCACTCTCTTTTATACATGAACTTGCTTGAAACAAAAAATAAGAAATATATAATCAAACCCACTTGAGGATTTAATGAGTCCATAGTGGAACTACAACTGATTTCCAACATAACAAATAGTTTCCATGATCCTTGCTAAATCCCATCAAAATTAGGATACCTTTGAATGTCAAATTCGAATTAGGAGACGTGGGTTATAATAACTTGCCCAACATGCATCCCAGGTGACTTTTAATGGTGTTTGACTTCTTAGATCCATGATATATTCAATGGAGATCTTAAAAGCTTGTAGAGAATCAAATATGCACTCATATCCACCAACGAATTGCCCTTTTTATCTTCAAACAATTAAAACCATAATTTGAAATAGCCAACAAATGAATTGCCGCTACCCAAATTAATTTGGAACATATAAAAATGTAGAATAATGGATTTATACAAGTGAGTTTATAAAAATTCATCCTTCACAATTAAAACCATACAATTCAACTTTGAATATCTTTTCCATGGTGGTGGTGGTTGATTCTCGTATCTACAAGACATGGATCTATAACAATTCCCAAATCGAGTCATTATTCAAAAGTAAATATGAAATATACTAATCCTTCCTAAAGTTAATCATAATTCAATGAAATACTAAGAAATACAATGGAAAACACTGTGAACATACATTCCACACATGAACATTAAAATGAACTAATACATGGTTATGGTAAGCGAAAAGTGATTAAAAATAAGGAAAAGGGAATGTAAAAAGACGGAAATTGTGTGACGAAACAGAAGGTTCCAACATTGCAATCAAAGCCAAAGATGAAGGCCATAATGCAGTTTTCTTGCTTCTTGTACTAAATGATGAGTTTTATTTACCTCTTTTATCAAGCTAGGCCTATAGAATATGTTTATTATTGGAGCTTTATACTTCTCTCGTGGTGCTCATATTTCTCTCTCTAATATTGTAAAGTCTATAGCTAGGTTAATGATCTACATCTTTATATCCATATTTTGGAGGTTTTTGAAAACACTTATATCCCTTATTTACTCAGACATATTGTAATTTTTTTGTACTTTACTTCTCTAAAGTGTTTAAAAATTACATACTAATTAAAAAAACACTAAAAAATATAGTTTTATTATCTTTCCTATAGAACTTATATGTTAATTTATTTATACTTATAAATATAGTAATGGGATTATCTTGAATAATAACAACAAAGTTATAGTTTTTATTATATGGTTTAATGCTCACAAAGAGCTTATCTTAATAACACCAAAATTATAGTTTTTATGATATGGATTGATGCTCACAAAGAGCTTATCCTATTGCTTTAAACATTTAACAATGTGTATTTTGCAATTTTACTTGAAATAATAAACACTTCAAATCGACATAAATATCAATGTTTATAAGCTCTTTCTTTATATATTTTTTTATTTAAAGTAGATGTAAAAAAATATAATGAACATGCTTTTAGAAATATTAAAGTAAGTTGTTGCATTTAAAAACACATTTATCTTCCAAATAAGACATATTTAAACATTTTTTCTTGTGAAATACATTTTGTGTCACCAATTTACCCTTTGTATAGCCACAAATTTACCCTTTAATCTTTGTACGACCATCCATTTACCCTTTAGTTTAGGTTACAACCAAGAAGATTTATTAAGTTACAATACAAGATTTAAAAGACTCATGGTGGTTGACTGGTTTCTTCCTAAAATATTCTAAAGAGGTAGTTATTAGTGATTTCTCAAATATATGCAAGGGTAAAATAAGTAAGTGGATAATATTCACAACATTTATTGAACGAAGTGAACAAATGGTCGTTGGTGTTCTTTTTGTTTTTTTGTAAAAGAGAAATATATTATTTATAGAAATACAGTTTTACTTAAAAATTTCATATTGAAAATCAAACCAATGTCACATGTATCTAGCCCTTACCTCTTGATAGTAGTATTCTAATAACCCAGTTTTCTTCACTACCTTATAAACAAAAATATACAAAGTGACTCCTATGAATTAATACTTGTCACATGTATATTTTCCAATTGATCAATGTACATAACACAAGTTTTATACTTATTTATGTCACATGTGTATTTTCCAATTTGGTCAATGTACATAAGTACTGACTCACAAGTTTTATACTTACTTAACTAACACTATATTAGAGTGCATGTAATTGATTAAGAGTAGCACACTAAGTCTTGCTTTAAATAAAGTTATCACTAACAATTTAGTTTTTAAGTATAGCAATAATCATGGATTGACCACATTCATGCATCTAGATGATGCAAACTCAAGAAAATGAAATATGGTAGTGAGCCTTATACTCTATAATATTATATATAAGTGAATGTTAGACCCTATAATATTTGATTATAAAAGTTAGTGAATTTTATATAAATGAGTTTCGAGAATCACAAAATTTCATATTATAAGTGAATGTTAGACTCTATAATATTATAAAAGTTAGTGAATTTTATATAAGTGAGTCTTGAGAATCAAAAAATTTGATGAAATTGTATATTAAAAATCAATCCAATGCCCCTAAACGTTTGTAAATCCCGGTGTGCATTTGAAAATGCATACTTTATAGCAGTTATTAGTGAATCGAGATAAAATTGGGAAAACCACATAATTGGATGTAGTAAATAGATATTTACTCGGGCCTAATTACAAAGGATGATTCACTTGTTTACCATGTTTGAAACTCTGAACAAAGACGACCATGGCATCATATGTAGGAGTTAAAGCAGTAAAGAAATTCGAAGAGAACATGGATGAATGGAGAGACATTGATGTATGGCTAATAGGTATTCTAAATATGTCGAAAAAATAGAAGTTTACAATTTCATATCTAGACAATTAAATTTTAATAATGAGGAAATACATAATGCGATTTTAAAATATGATGTTGCAACCATGTAATTTGTTTGGCTAATTGCTTTTGTTTGTATGGCTAATTGATAATTGCTTTTGTTTGTATGGCTAATTGATAATTGCTTTTGTTTGTATGGCTAATTGCTTTTGTTTAGGACAAGGGTTTCTTTGGATGCGAATTTGAGGGCCAAATCCACTCAAACTCTATGTAGTGAGGGGTAATGTTTAACGAAAAAAATGAGATGGTTACTAAAATTTGGAGGTATCTAACCAATTTTTTTTGGAAGCAAGTAAATGTTTTAATGAAAAGGAGAAGATACCTTTAATCTTCATGATGAATCAAAGATTTCATAATGTGTGGATTTCAAAATAACATTTACCATGGATCTAATAAAAGACCAAACATGAACAAATGAACAGTTCTTTTGATTTGAGCTCCTTGTTCCATATCTTACATATAGGTTGGTCATGAGATATGTGATGGTTGATGCCCATGCTTACTTGGTAAACATAAATCCTAAAATTTCCTAAGATGATAATGAAGACTAGGAGAGAGATGGTCTGTAAGATAACTTGGTCTGATGATAGAAACATGTTCAATTTGGAGATAAGTACAATTGAATGATGAAGTTTAAAAGAAAACCACTATGTTAACAAAATCCAAGTATACCTCATATATACATACATTGTAATCATCCTCCATATTTTTTTCTAAGGAAAATCTCGTAGGAAAACCCAAGGGATGATTTCCCATATTCATGGATGACATCCCTAGTAAACTCGTCGACATAGACTAGTACGTCTCACCTAGAGATATTCCCAAAACTAGCCAAATTATCAACAATAATGAAAATCTCCTTCGTAATTTCTTTATGAATATATCTTTTATTTTATCTAAGAAAAATGATAGATAGAGATGCATGTTATTTAAAATTCAATATATATATATATATATATATATATATATATATATATATATATATGGGGTTAGGACACTTCAAAGAGATTAATATTAATATGTTTAAATTTATATCATTTTAATTGGAATTAGTAAGAATATACCTTTTTATATTTTATTTTATTTTTAATATAAAAGAAATACAAATAAGGTGGACATTTAGAAAAGAGGATCAATATTATTTTATTAAGTAAATAGTTAAATTGCAATTAGGGATATTATTTAGTTATGTATATGATTAAGGTGAAATGTTATTTGACTCATGTTATAGCCTTAGCGATGATAGTACAAGATATTGACTTTTTTGCAAACACTACTTAGGATGGAATGACCTTTTGATCTTGGAGTATGACTTGAAATTGTTTCTAATTGGTTAAGAGATCGTATTCCTCACATGTGAGGAAACAGGTTAACGACCCAAGACCCAAAGGCATATGGAAAGAGTAGAAGTCTACCCTCTTACAAACCACCAACGAATTGTTTTAGGTGACCAAGTTTTGTTTTCACATGATGATATTATTACTTGCCACGATCTTGAGATCGTATCAATACAAATTAAACCAATAAACTAATAACCATAAATTTTATAGATTTAAATAATAATAATAATATAAAATATTATTAAAACCATCATCAAATTTACAAAATAGACATGCACATTATCAGTATGTCCATGTAATATGAATGATCCATGTTGTTTTATATCAATGGAGTCATATTTCATATTTGGCGCGATGCTTTATATCAAGGGAGTCAACTAAAATTGTGTATTTATCATCGTGTTTGTGACCACGTCCCTATCGACCGACCACAATACTCCAAAACCATGGACGTTTAACCCCCACACTCATACCCATGGTTTCAAGTAGTTTTTTTTTTTTTAATAAATAAATGTTGATATAAAGTGATATCACACTTGTCAAGTGGTTGTAGCTCAATTGGTTGGGGTGGGGAGTTTTCTCCTCCCCACCCAGGTTCCATTATCATCTATGTGACATGATGCTCTTTGTGAGACAATTATTCTCGAAATACTTGACCCTCCTATATTATCCGGATTTGGGGGGGATTACTGTGGAAGTAGTTAGCTTCGCGTCGTGAACCACAAAGGAAAAAAAAAGTGATATCACACCTTTTAATAAAATATATTTCTAATATTTTTTATAAATTGTAATTACACCTCATACTCATAATAAAAAATATTTCTCATATTTATTTATAAATTGTAATTATACCTCATACCCATGTTTGAAGTTGTTTTTTTTTTTTTTTAATGATTTTATAAAGTGATATCTCATGTTTTAATAAACCAATATAGATCCATCTTAACCTAGGATCTATTAAGCGTCGAGAGGGATCAAATCTCTGGAAGTGAAAACCTTTATCATTTCCTCAAGTTTTACACTCTAAAAAAGGTTTTCAGCTCGAGAGATTTGATCCCTCTCTGCGCTTGATAGATCTGGGGTTAATATGAATCTATGTTGATTTAATACATTAATATTAAAGTATTAAAATATTAATATATTTTTTAGTTTATTAATATATTTTATAATATATTAATACCTCTGTAATCACTACATTGTTTTGGTGATCTATTAATTGTAGGGAAAATCTAAACATAACAAATTCAAATCAATATATTTTTTTTAATATATTAAAATATTTAATAATGTGTGTGTGTGTGTGTGTGTGTGTGTGTGTGTGTGTGTGTGTGTGTGTGTGTGTATATAATTTTTTTGTTTTTATTATTATTTTAATGTGTTGTGTTACATGGACATCTGCCCCATGTAGAAAGTTTCAAGATAGATTCATTTTATGAGTTGTCTTTGTTGCGCAATTTATTTGATATCCCTATCAAATCAAAAATTATAATTAGCATTAATATTTACACTCAATACCATACAAGAATACAAAGAAAGTGTCAAAAACAATTTACAATATTTTTGAAAAAGAAAATATATTTTTACTATATTTTATGAAACAATTTTTGTTTCCACTGAAAAGAAAAATCTTATTTTTATTAGCAAGAATAAAAATACATTCCTCATATGTTAATGCATGTCTCGTTTCCCCGTTGTTCAAAAAATTTAGACTATCTATCAACTTGACCATTGTTTCCAGAACACTAACTACAGACTGACCATACTTGACTTATCCCAAATATAACATATTCCAAACATTGTTCAAACTATTTATGAACTTGATCATTGTTCCAAGATTGTTCACACTCTCTACAAACTGACCATACTTGACATCTTGCAACATATAAATGTATCTATGGAAAAACATTTACAAGCCACAAAACTGACAAAGCCTTTAAGTCCACAAATACTCTGTATTCCACCACTTTCACTTCTCCCGGAGGAAAACTAATAACCACCTTAGACAATGCATCCACTTGTTGATTTAATTCCCGAAAGATATGGCTAATGGAGAAGGTCTCAAACACAAATATTATCTCCTTTAAATTTTCTGCCAAATCTTTTAACCCCATGTTATGTATCTATTGTTTTCCAGTCAACGAGTTTAGAACTAGTAATGAATCTCCAAAGGCTTGTAATGATTTCAAACCAAACTCATAATATCTTCTTAATAAAAGTTTGTATGCCATTGACTAGGCCAAATTGTTAAATCTCGAGCCTCAACATGCTTTCATGGTAATGTAATGATCATATGTGATGTATAACACCACTCCTAAACCACAAAGATGATATGAACCCTAGAAATTTTTTCAACCATCAACTCCCCCACTTGTCGTGGAAACCTTGGAACAAATTCTTCCTTTAGTATATTGTATAAAGCCACCACCTATGAAAACACCTAGAAAGTTGAAATCATTTTATCTACAAATATATGATTGTTGTGACTCAATTGTATCCCCCATAAGACAATAAATGATAAGGCTCTGAAAGGTTTCAAATATGCTTTGTTGAACCAGTCTTTGAGACAAAGTACAAGCTTTCCCTTATTCCACGGGTCCCTTTTGTTCAACCACCTACTAATTTCACCCCAAATTTGTTGTATAAAAGGACACTGAACAAATAGATGGAACATCATTTCCCCAACTTTCTTGCATAGCACACAGAAGTCGAGATTCTGAATATTCCTCTTTTGATGTGATTCCCAGGTCAACGCCTTATTCTTTAATATGAGCCACATGAAAAGATTTGTATTCTTGGGTGCCTTTATTTTCTATATTGACTTCCACCACCAAATCAAGTGTCCTTCAGTATTTGTTACCAATGATTGGTATCCAATTTTAACCATGTAATCGCCACCCACTTTATTCTCCAACCAAACCAGACTATCAAGCTCCTCCCTAATCCTTACATGGGATAGTTTCAACTCATTGATAAAATCTTCTCATTCCCTCTTCCATACCCCTACTAGACCAACATCATGATCTGTCTTCTAGGCCTGATCCCAAATGGAGGTATTGGAAAGATCACAATAGTCCTTAAGATTTCTTATACCCCTACACTATAGAAACCCAATCAAATTAGCTAACAGTGTAACTTGTTGTCCACATATCATTGTTGAATCGACTCCCACTCTTACCTCTTCCCCATTCCCAACCGTGCAACCCAAATACCTACCAACTATCCAAAAAGAGGTAAACAATGTCTTCCAATGTGTTGAGCCATTTTTCCAGTTCTTATCTTCCTACAAATCCAATTTAATATAGAGTCAGGTTCCAGGTACTTTGAATGGATCAATAGATTCCACAGATTTTGTTTGGAAATTATATTCTAGAATGATTTTCATTCCAAATCCATCCAAAAGTCATGAATATTTTTTAGGCCCTAGCCTCCCTCATCCTTGGGCCAAGCAAGTGACTTCTAATTCATCCAATGGACACCTTCTTGTCCATCCTTGCCATTCCACAAAAAATTAAAGAAAATCTTTCTAATTTTCTCCAAAACACCTTTTGGTATGTGAGCCAAAAACTACCAATATATTAAAATTTCCTCCAGCACAGACTTCACCAAAGTTAAACAACCCCCTCTTAATAACCATAAGTTGCACCATAAATAAATATGCTTCTCTAGCTTCCCTGTGAGCCAATGCCAATCTTGTTATTTTTAAGCATTAGGTTTAAGCATATAACCCATACACTTAAAGCCCTCTACATATCCCCTGTGATTCTATCATCCACTCCATTGAAACATAGTATGAATTTCTCCTCATTTATCACTATCCCCGTAGATTTTTAAAAAAGACTTAGAATATTCAATAGAAATTGTCCCTCATTCAATGATCCATTTGTAAACAACACATCGTCAACAAATAGAAAATGGGACAAAGAAATATTTTCCCCTACCTTTATTCCTTTGAGTTTACCAGATTTCCTAGCTTCCACAATCATCCGACTTAAACCTTCCGCTACTAGGAGAAATAAATATGGAGACAACAAACATCCTTGGCATAAACCCCTACTCGGCACAAAGAAGAGAAGTTGTCCTATTCAGAAAAAATATAGAAGATACTGACATTACACATGACATGATCCAATTGACCATGTTTAAAGAGAAACCAAGATGTATTAGAAGCATCTGCAAGTACAACCAATAAACACGATCATAAGCCTTGGAAAGATACAACTTCACAACCATAACACTCTGTTTTTTGTTTTTTGTTTACAATAGGGAGACCCTCTTGTGTATCACCAAGCACATCATGTATCTACTTCCCTTTCAAAAACCCAAATTGATCTGGAGATATGACCATGGACATCCACCCCTTCAACCCCTCTACCAGTATCTTCGCAATTATTTTATACACATAGTTGCATAATGAAATAAGCCTGAAGTCCATATAATCCATTGGCATTTCCAGTTTTAGTATCAAAGAAATGAAGGTAGACTTAAAACTTGGGAGAACCTTTTGATTTGCCTGGACCTCTTAAACAACTCTTAACAAATCCTATCCTAATAGGTTGAAAAAATCTATAAAATTTTCTATCATCCACCTATCCAACTCTAGACTCTTCCCTTTCAGAAAGGCCAATAAAACCCCCTCCAATTCAAGCAACCCTATTTCTACAAACAATTCCTCATTAACTTCATTTGAAACCAAATGAGGAAAGAATGAGCATAACTTTACTATATCCACAATATTTTCTCCCTCTGGTTCTTTGTAGATACTGGAAAATTGTTGTACCCCTACTCTCACAAGATCCTTGAAACCCTACACTCAAACTCCATCATCATTGTTTAACTCCTAGATGGTATTCACATTCCTCTGACAATTAGCAAACCTATAAAAAAAATTGTATTCTCATCTCCAAATTCTAGCCACAATGCCCTACTTTTCATTCTCCAATCTGCCTCCCTCTCACGAAGGAAATTTGACTTTTTTGCCTCCAATTATGCCAACTCCGATAGCTACAATTCAGTAAATATCCCCCCTAAATTGTTGTTGAACAAGGTATCTATTACCACCTCCACTTGTTTTAAAGTGTGATCACGCTTCTTAACTTTGATAGCCAACCATTCCACCACCTTCCTTTTAACCAATAACAGGGAATCAACGAATTGTCTACTTGTCGAAAGCCCTAGCTTGAGATTGTAGGCCACCCATTCACTCTTTACAAACTCTATAAATTATTCTTCCTCCATCCATATCGGGTTTAATTTGAAGGGGGTTGGTGATTTATCTTTCGGCGTTATGAATTCTAGATAAATTAGATTATGACCGGAGCCTCCACCTATTCCAACCCAACTCTTGTAATTCCCCACTTTTCACAAGAGTCGATCCACCACTAGAAATCGATCCAACCGCTTCGAGACCCCTGCTACCCCCAATATCTTATTGCACCATGTAGGTTTAAGTTTTTTTGGCTCCACATCCACCAAATTGGCACTCCTAATTTGATGAAGGAAATACTTTATTTTTGTATCTGAGTGTGCCGTCGCACCCCAAATATCCTTACAGCTCAATGTGAAGTTTAGGTCCCCTCCAATAACAAAATTAGCCTCTTGCAAGAGGGACGATGAGAACACACAATACCAAAACCTTTTATTTTTTTCATATGGTCCATATAGATTTGAAACAATTATTTTCAAGTCCAAGTCTTTCAACCTAAACTTCATACAAAATCTTGATTTCATAATGAAATAACTTGTCAGTTTAAGGAGAAGACTCCATCTATTCAATAGACCTCTCGACATACCATTTGCATCCACCCACAAAAAATCCCAATTGGTAAACAATTTCTTTAAACTACATAATAAAAATTCCCCTTGCACATTGTTTCCTGAATTAGCAATACATTAGACCTCTCTTTCTCTACCAATATATAGAGGGTGAGTCTTTTTATAGGGTTTCCCAAACCCCTCACGTTCAAAGTGAGTAACTTCATTTAGTAACCCTACCAGAGGGATGAACGTCTCTAAGAGACCAAGTAAGTATTTTTTTTCCTTGTAATACCTCCACAACTACTTTGTTATATGCATGAAATATGTGGGGTTTCCTACCCACTCCCCACTTCCCCTCTCCCCTTTCAGGGTCTAAACCTAATCCCCCAACCAAAGTGAAACCATCATCCATTATCGGTCCCTTCGACCAAAACTGATAAGAGTTTCCAAGACATCCTTCCTTGGTTGAGGAGGATATGAATCCCAACTGTGACCCCCTCCCCTATCTAATAAATGAGAGATAGGGCATCTCAAAGCCTCGAGTGTGGAGGTGTTCGTAATGGGGTTATTCCTCCTTTAGACTCTTTAGACCCCGTGAAGTCTAAAACCATAGAAAAAATCCCCTCTTTCTCACCATTACATAACTCAAAATTTCCTTCAACTAGAGTAGAAGTGAAAGGTGTGAAGTCACTATGAGGCTTATCAGAAGATGGAGGTCCAACAGTCAATGCATCCTCAACTCCTTCAACCCTGAATGTTTTTGTCCCACCTGTAATTGTGTCATCACCAACTTCCACATAAGTGCTTATCGACCCACCATTACATTTACCCATCTCATCGTCCCCCACCTTGTCTGTAGATTAATACAAAGAACCTCCATTTTCTTCATAACCAACTTATAACTTACAATCCCTGCCTCAACTCCACATCCCTTTGTAATTACTATTGGTTCTATCGATCCCAACATACTCTCTCTCTATTCTTGATTATGCTTACCACCTCCTTGGCCTAAGGAAACTGAGGCCTCTAACAAATTTGGAGGCATGTTACTAATGTGTCGAGGGAATTCCATACCTCTCTCTGATGAGTTGATATTATTCTCCAATACTGGGCTCCGATACATCACTTTCACAGACAAACATTTTTCCTTCTTCTTCCAAATTTTCTTCACGGACTATTTGTCACAGTATTCCACCAAATGGTCGATTGCATGTCACCTCATGCACATGAATGGAAAATTCTCATAGTCAAGTATTTGAGTATACTCCCAGTCCCCAACTTTGACATCGATGCTCTCCACCAATTCCTCCAAGAGATGAATTCTCACTAGAACCTCTGTTACCATCCTCTACAGAGAATACGTGTACGACAAATCCACCATCAGAGTCTTCCCCGGGTAATTTTTGAGGTCCCAAAGAAATTTTTCGTTCCAAAGCTCTAATGGAAACCCTAAAAGCCTCACCCAAATTGGCAAAGTCCTCATCACCTCGTGTTGAGTATAAAATCATAGATTTCATAACTTGAGGTTAAGAGGACAGGTTTTGTAACATACTCAACCTCCAAGAGAAGCCATGTTACTACAAAAAAATGACTTATAATACTTTGATACCATTTAAAAATTGGCATGCATGAAACATGCCAATCAACTCATGCAACTAATATCATATTAAAAACCCATGAATGCAATAAATCAAGCAAACACACAACATTCAAATATTCATTTACATAGTGGAATAATCATAATAAATAAAATAGAAAATGTATATGTTTATAGAATAACCAACTGGTTTCATATGTAGGGTGTTCCTTCCATCTGTAGGCTTGTTATTCATTTTCTCTCAACAACAAGCCACCCCCAATACGAGGTTATGAGTCCACAAGGAGGTCTGGCCCTCTTGGCTATCCACTCTCCACAATTTAACATCCCAAAACCTAGGTTATACTCCAACAACAGTTCCAATCCACTGGCTCTCTTCCCCTCAACCTGCACAACCCAAGGAAGTGTACCCCCTTCTCTGCCATGTAGTCCCTCGGGAATTCTCACTTCCCTCCAAGGCTCCAATGCACCATGTTGGCTAGGAATATCACAATTGTGGACTCCATGAACTCTCAACTTCTCTAGGAGTGCTCCCAACAACTTTATCAAGTATCTTGAGCCATTTCCCCAACAGGAAAACACACCACAGGCACACAACCCATTTTTATAGGCACATAGACCACAATTTCAACATAAACATGGCCCAAAAATGGTTTTCCTCAATCATAGCATGGTCGATGTTCTTTCTAGCACCCAACTCCTCTCTTGCTCTCCAAAAATCATCTTGTAAAAAATGTCCTTCCTTCCTAGTAAATTTTCCTTATTCTCCCATGCTTGCTTAACTCTCCCTCTTCCCCAAATGGATTGCTTAACTCTCACACCTCCCCCATGCTTATTTGTACCCAACCCATGTTTTCATAACTAGGTGAGTTGACTCCCTCACCCAACTTCTTACATGAATTCATTGTTTGAGTGTCTAATAAGTCAAAGGGAGGATTATATGGTAATGACACATTAACTCAAGAAAAAGACACAAGTTTCCCCTTCGATACCCCTTTAGTCCCCTCTCTTGTGGAATCATATCCCCCCATTGTTATCATCCCTCTCATATCGTAGCCAACAATTATTATTTTTATTAATTATTTCAATTCTACAAAATACATAGTTTGGCCCTCGTCCATATTAATCAATACAAGCTCTTCACCCCAAACATATAAAATCACTAGGCTAAATCACATTATCATAATTACATTATGATTTATGGGGATTAAAACTGGGAATGTTACAGGTTCCCTAGAACCACCGCCCTTCTAACACTTTCACTGCGTCCTTCTCATAATGAAAAACAAAACAAAGACAACCTATGGTTAGGAAATGAAACCTTGGACTATATCCTAGAAAACCTTCCCTTGAATATGCCACTCACTCTCGTATGGAATCTTCCACAAGTGAGATCTTAAAGAAATCTACCACTAAATATTTCCCAACATAATTTAGTACTTTCTCAACCCTTATGTCTTCTCCTACTATTATTTTTACCTTACCCTCCCTCTGTTTGACCACCTTTTTCCTTTTTTTCACACTCTCAAGCCTATCTTTCACCATAGAATTCACTAATCCTGGCTCTCTAGACCCTATCATATCTACTAACTACAGAGAGTTTCCCACAAAACCCTCAACAAACACATTACCTTCACACTTATTACCTCTTCTAGTGCACAGAGTATCTAGAACCGAAACCCTATCAAAATATGGATATTTCCCCAATGTTCGAACATTAGGAGGTGAGTAATGGCCAACACCAGATCCAATACTTGCAGTAAATTCCAGTATATCCACGACATGTACCCCAACCACGTCACCATAAAACCCTATCTCCTTAGGGATCAACCCCTCTGACTTGGACGCTTGAGGGACCTCCAACTCAACTTATGTATTAACAGATCCGCCAAATCCTAACTCCTTAATCTTCCCCTCATTGGTAATGACCTTCTAGCAACTATCGTGGTCTCCCCTACCACATCCCAACCATTTTCAAATCTCCCTCTTTCCACCACATCCTTTGACCCCTCTAAATAAGCATACTGACACATATGGAAAGGATCCACAACATCCAATGGATCCGAGCTGAATTCAACTAGTTCTCTTGCACACATGAAACTATCCAAGGACCTATTTGATCTGGCCATTCAGTTGGACCCCTCTGACCTACGGTTTCCACAGAGGCCATCCCTATTTTTCCAACATGCACAATTTTCACCAATATCTTTATGAAATCATTTTTATGCACTACCTCTTTCTGAATAATTTAAGTTAAAACCAATGATATCTATAAACTCTTAATGCAACACAGTTAAAAGATTCATGATAATGATAATTCGTTAACTTTTTTTTCAATTATTCTTGAAATGTAAATAATGACTAAGGTGAGGTGGATAATGTTTACAACATCTACTTGAAACAAATATGTTATTTCAATTATTAATGTCCTTTAATTTTATTTTTATGAGAATCAATAACTAACCAGAGTCACTAAGTGAGATTTGGGATCTAGTTGGTTTGTTTTCATTATAAAATCTAGGCTAAGTGAAACAATTCACATCCAGAATTAAATTGAAACTCAACTTATATCAAAATGTTCCAATAATAAATCTTATGATGCCAAATGGAGTACCTATCTTTTTAGCCAGACGAAAATATCCTTCACAAGAATTAAACTCCGGTGGAGAGGATCACAACCATCCTCCTTACTACCACACAAGCTCGTGCTCCTACTTTATGGACTATTGATATCCTTTTAATGAAATATATAATTTCACCTGTTACGAGTCCTTTCTATGAAATTAATGTTAGTTTATGTTGCAATCATTTTGTTTGTGCCAACATGCTTTTACGTAGAAGTCTCATTCCAAGAGAAGAACTTGGGTTGAAACTTTTTCTGGATGTCGCTATTCTAACAAATCAATATTCTCAATTTTTTTATTTAATTTTTAAATGGCATAATCACTTTATGCCATGTGTATTGTATAACTAGTTAACATTATATAAATATGTGTAATTTATAAAATGGATTTAACTAGTTTTATATTTTAATGCGTAAGTTTTTATAGTTAATCATAATGTTGTTTGAATTTTCTAGAGATAAATTGTGTATAAAATTTTGAAATATTCAATATTTCGAGTGGACATTGCACCCATCATCACAAACAAGTTGAATATTTGTTCAACTACATTATTGGAGTAAACTAGTTTTATATTTGTTTTGCCAACATTATCTTAACAGTGAACATAATGCAAAAATGAAACCACTAACTCTAACTACTTTATATTAAAGTTATAACTAACTATCTAATTTTGAACATGAACTCACTCAACAATTATTTATATGACAATTACTAGATAAATGGAATGTAAAATATCATACATGTCTTACTAAAATAAAATTAAAACGAAAATGGATTTATTGAATTTAAATTTATGATAAAACTATCAAACATCTTGAATTTTGTTGTACCACCAACTAGTAACAACCAACTTGATTTTTCACTCTTAATTTTGAGGATTCAAAATTATAAATGTCAATATAATGACAAAGTAAATCTCTCATTCACAGTTTTTTCCTTATAAAATGTTAATTAAAAATACTTACAATAATTATACAAAGATTGGCATATATATATATATA
>ML776962.1:425357-438295 GCA_009831015.1 Picea engelmannii
GAGAGAGAGAGAGAGAGAGAGAGAGAGAGAGAGAGAGAAGTGTGGCTCATGAGCGAACCAATTTTTTTAATTGACAAAGGTGTCGCTATTGAGTGCACCAAAATTTTTATGTTCTAACATGCTAGCAATGAGAGTTGCATAGATCCATGTAACTATAGAGTTCTTCTTGAACTTAACCCCATCTTGGGTAGCTTCTTCAAAAGCTTACCATAAACATTTTTTTTAAACCAAAACTGAAAAAATGATATTATAAAGTCATGTAGCAAAGGCTAACGACAAGATTACAAAAATTACTAGCCTTAGATTTCAAGCAATATTGCTAGCTCCTTATCTGTCAATTATAGAGAATACTTATGTCCACAAAAACTACATTATGACACTTCTTGCATGAGTAAATTCTAACAAATTGCTTACATAATAAAATATAGAAACAATACATGACTAAATTGAATTATGTGTCTGGCTTCTTCTTCGCTATTGTCATTCAAGCTTTTGTTGCTTTAGTTGAAGTATGTGTTGTTCCCTCCAATCCATGTTTGTCTTGATATAGAGGTTCGGGTTGTTCTAGAATCTCATCTAGCTCAACCTGATCCACCCATATCACCTTAGTATGAGGGTTATGTGATATCTTTTCTTCCTAATCTAGATCTGGAGGAATAACATATTCTGTTAGAAAAATAGGATCACAGAACAATAAAATAAAAACAGAAGATACACAATACAATAGAGACACAGATATGCATGGTTCACCAAGTGTGGCTACGTCCACCAAAGAAAATGTCAAGTCCTTCATTTATTATTATCCAACAAATGAAGGGATACAACCTACAACATACTTGATGTCACTTCCTCTTCTTTCTCGCATAGTCTCCTCTCTCAGAATACAATATTCACTCGCATACACAACCACAATACAATTCCCTCATAAAAGAGGGTTTCCTTTTAGGGAAAAAAACCCTAACATAACTTCTACCCTAATATATGTGACCTTATAATGAACGCTCCAAATTAACTACGAAATTACAATATTTTACAAGGCAATTTTCCTAAAAAATTATCTTCGGGGGCGCTGCCCTTGAACCCCCGCTCGGGGGGGCTCCAAATTTTCTCGTCGCCCCCCCCTGGACCCCCATGGAGAGAGATGTGGGGGGGAAATCCCCGCCACACCCCCCATCAGGTAATGGGGTCCAAACGCAATCGAAACAAGGCCTCTAAATCATGAAGATAATCGGGCTCCACAACCAACATATTCCTCTTCCACCATTCTTTGAGGTGAGAAATACTGATGAAAAGGAGGGTCTTCTTTTGATGGTGTGTCCTTGATTTCCTCTTAATCCATTTGTGGGTCCATGTTAGTTGGCTCTTCCTTACTAATCAATTGATGTTCTTCCTTGGTGCCAACCCACCACACGTTGATTTTTGTTGTTGCTTCCTAATTTGCCTTGGCCCTTTTGAGTAATTTGTTGCCAAATGCCTTGTTTCAAAACAAGCTCTACAACAAAAAGAAACATTTTCAAAATTGAGTTTTTGTGTCCAAGACTAGTTTTCACCTATCAAAATTATTTATGTTGGAAACCCTTTTCTGAAGCCCATTTCCACACATATTTGAACATATGTTGTGGTGTTGCATTTATTTATTTCAATGCTTTTGCAATGAAATTTTCCAAGGGATTTGACAATGGCTCGAAGAGATTTTGAACCCCAAAAATGCAAAGGCAGATTTGTAAGTGTAACCACACAGGTGTCGAAGATAGAGTATTTTTCATTGGATTGAAAGATGAGGTCCATGCTTTCATGCATAAGCCAGAATTCCCCCAGAAGCAGGGTCCTAACTTTAAGATCAGATCTCTATCTTCTACAAGATCAAACTCAACAATGATGAAACCCTTTGCACAGGGGTAAACAAAGGCTTCCTCTTTTATCTCAAGTTTATAAGAGTTGACTAACATCCATTTGTGCAGATTGACTAAATGAGCCCAAAGATCGTTGAAGAAACATACAAGACCATTTGTACTATAGAAGGCTACATGAACTACAACATATTTCATTATGGGTATAGTTATAGCTAGACCCTCCTTAACCAATATTGGATTTAGGGGAGAAGGACATAGAACATTTTTTACAATATCACAAAATCAAGCCTTACCCAAATTACCATTAGAGCTAAGAGAGTTAGATCTACACCCATTTTCCATGCTATCTCCCACAAACTACCCAATCGTAGCCTCCACGTGAGAGCCACCACCAGGTGAAGATTGAACTAGAGCTTTGGGAGTCGCCATCTGATGAATGATTGAATCACTAAGTGAGGAAGAATTGACCAGTGCAAGGGAAGCTATTGTTGTCATTGAAATAGGGTTTCTAGAGTCTGGAACTGGGAAAATATGGTTGACCATGTGAATAGGCCGCCAATAGGAGTCGAGATTCATTCTGTGTGAGTGGTTAGGGAAAAACCCTATGCAAGAGTAGTGTGTATCAACCTACTCACAATAGTAAGAATAATGAAATTATGTATTTATCATCATATGCATAACCATTTCCTGCCAACCTCCTCACAATGGTAAGAATAGCATGATATTACCTTGGTTAGTAAACCTAACGAAAAGGGTTAAATTGTTTTGTATTTTCATTTTAAACTAAGAGTTGTTTTATGTTAATGTATAGTTAGGATTCATGGATGGCAAGTGTGGGTTATTTTAAATTTTAAAACAAAATAGAAGTCTTCATTTTCTTGGAGTTTGGGATGCATAATAAACAATGAAATATAGGTTTTAGTGGCTTATCGAGGTGACATATTGATAAAAAGAAAAAAAAAATTATCTAAAGGGACATTGTCAAAATTAGAGGCTCCTTGGTAAGCCAAGGGATCCCTCCCTCCTCTTCGTATGTGTCTTACCTCCTTCTCCATGATTTTGATTTAGTCCAATTTTAATAGGTTAACAAAGACACAATTCACATGCTGACAAGATAGCTGACCAAAAAGTTTTAGAAACACCCAAATATTTAAAGATCTTTGTCGAGGGAGAAGAACACCCATGCATCAATCCAATCCCATAGAAGAAATATGTGAATTGGAAGCATCATTGTGTCAAGGAGTTGTTAAGAAGTAACGAGAGAAGTGGTATCCCCTCCTCCTTACCAATAAAATAATAATAATAATAATTTTATATATAGATATTCCTTACCAATAAAATAATAATAATAATAATTTTGTATATAGAGTGTGTGTTATGGAAGAATACATGGAAGTTTATCTCTTCCAACACTAACACTAATTTCGATGCTAAAGATGATTCAATTACCCATTGCCTTTCCCAAGAAGAGGCTACGTTTTCTTACAAAATAGATAATATTCCTCTAAAATACTGCGACAAAAGGTGTTGGATCCAACGACTTAATTTTTATAAGGTGAATCCATTTTTAGTTGTTGGATGGGATGTGGTTTAATTTATATAAGGTGAATCTGTGGAGTTTTCTTTATTTGATCTAAGTGTAATTTTCAACCCATAGGTGTTAGTGCTCTCATATATTGTACTTGGAAGAATATATGAATGACATGTCATAATTTGACCCCACTCTAAGGAGCATTGTGTCACATGGTCTCAACATACTCACTATTAGGAAAGGTTAAATATTTTTTGAACATATTTCTTTGAAATTTACCAATGTATCATCCACTATCATCCAATGTTGATTTTTTCATAATAATGATTGATGGGAGAGTGTGTGTTTGTGCAATCATATTACAAAGTTATAAATAATGACATTGTTATCCCCAAATTATATGGATAACAAAGGAGGTGATGTCTCAAGGACCTCAGGTTGTAGACATGGAGTGCCAAGAAACCACATGACTAGTAGTTTCAACTTGCACATACGGAAACCCACTCTATCACTTCACGTTGGATCCATCGTTAGAGCATACATCACACTAGCTAGATTTTGGAAATCATTTGGGTCTTGGTCCATGTGGTACAAGTCAGGTAATGTGGAAGGTAATCACCCTAGTATTTGAGGCATTTAAGCATGTTGTATTAAAGTTTATTTTGATTACAGAACGCTTTCTTGGACATTATGTTTTTGACCTTGTTTCACCTTGGTGAGTGTCATCGATTTCCTAGTGAGTGGCCAAATTTTGGGGAAGGGGTGTAACTGGGGGTCCCTTGAGGGTTCATCGTACCATTCCCGGCCATACTTATCACTTTCTTCTCATCACATTCCCATCACTTTTCCCTCTTTTAGGCCCTTTGGCTTTAGTGACCCAAGAAGGGCATGTACCTCATTTCATGGGAAGAAGGGGATAAAGGCCTTGAGGGATGATGGCTGGAAAAATATAAAATCCTAAAGTATAAACCTTCCAGATAATTTCCCAAAAAGGTCTTGAGAGAAATGATAAGCTTCTCCTAAAAAAGCAAAGACCTGCAAAAACAAAATAACATTATATAAATGTCCCCACTTATTGAGGTGTGTACACTCATGTGCTGTCCCTTTTCTTTCCTTCCATATGGCACTTTGTGTACCTATAGCTTCAAGTGGCCTTGTGGTGTTTCCCCCCAATCTAATCGATTTCACTCTAGGGAATACCCAAGGTTTTGGAATATTAATTAATTAATGGCAATGAATGAGCTTGGAAAAAGGATGCATTTAAAACGAAGGTGCAACACACCCTCTACAAAGGCACCCATAGATGAGGCAATATGAACCCTTGTATGTCATGAAACCCATTGACCTATGAAATCTAACCCCCTATCCACCTCATCATCCACTACATGACCTTGAAGGAGCATCCTTGGGAGCATCCCCTACTTGAGGGATTTGGTCTACCCAATAAGACTTTATGACACCCCTCCCATACCTAAACTTGGTCAATTATATAGGGTCTTTGAGCATTTGTTTAATTTGACAAGGCAGTTTTGATGCAAATTTTTAGGTGCCTTCTTTATTAGATGTGGTTTTCACTTGCCATGATATTTTGACTTGAGATACTTGGAGGGTGTACCCATTTGTTTTGCAGGACCTTGCTTGGTGGCCAGTTTTGGGAGAACAAACCTAGTTTGGGCTTCCATGGGGCAAGAAGCACACGGGTTGGATTCCTAGGGCTCTCTTGCAATATGACGAATACATGACTTTGGAGGCCTAGAAGACATCGAGGATGACCTTACCTAGCCCCTATTACCCAAACAACTTGAGTAGGAGAGGGAAAACGTCACTTTTGGAGGCTTAACATCACCTAGGGCTAGAGTTTGGTGGTGATGAAGTTGTTTATCATTTACACTTAGCATGATTTGAATGGAGGAGGCATGGAGATACCTTGGCGCATGAAGAGGAGGCTCAAGAAGCCACAATGACCTCCACTTTCTTCTCCAATGACTTGGAAAAGTGTCAAAACATCCCCCTAGAGGAGTGACGTCTTGCTTAGGGTTTCATTTTATGTGCAAAGTATGAATTGTTTAGTATTATTTTTGTAAAGGGGAAAATTAGGGGTTTTTTGTCCCCTTACTTTTATTTTACCCTAACCTAAGTGGACAAACTATGTCTAAGAATTTTTGTATAAATAGAGATCAAACTCAAATCATTTTAACATAACTCTCCCATTGTGAGAAGACTCTATGGCTAAAATTTTCGCTATACTTGTGCATTTTTGGTATCTTTGTCTCTCGCTTGAAAATGGTTTTTGGTGTTATATCTTGGTGAATTAATGAACTGAAGTGATGTGCACCTCTTGAAGTCTTATTCTTTTTCTCTTGGATGGTAATTTGCATAGTGAACTAGGGTTTGATATCTCTTTTTCTTGGAAGTGGTAAGGAAAATCTTCATATGTTGGTTCTTTCTTGCTAATTTTTTGTTAGTGTTGGTGGAAACCCTAGGAGGAGTATGTTGGATGCACCCTCCATTAATCCTTCATCGTATTGTTAAGGTTATAAGTCATTCTTGAACAAGGGTTGCTAGGAGAAGTACAAGTGTGTACACCCTCCTAGATTTTCCCTAAGTTGGTTGGCATACCCTAGGGAGTAAGAGGATTTACACCAATAGGGATATTGTTGATCCAACTTGTGTTTTAAATGCCCCATTCACCCAATTATAAAGGCACTAATCAGCTTTTTGCATTGGAGAAATAAATTCTTTGCCTCAATAAATGTGATTTAATGAGATACTAATCTTGTTTCAATTGGACAATTTTTTGCATGCCAAGGGCTTGTCAAGGCCACTAGGGCATCTTGATTGGCCTAGTTTTCTTAGATTTATGGATCATTAAAAGATAAAGCCATTAGGGCTGCAGAAAAAGATCTATTTCCTCACTTATAACTTGCTTTTCAACCATCAAAATTTGCTTAAAGTTTTCCAAGACAATCTTGTAGGACTAGCGCAACTTTTGGGTGGACTCCTTGTAATTTTTGGTGGTTGGATTTATTGTTGTAACAACTTGTTTGCTAAATCCATAAGGCTGCAAAATATCTCTACAAACACCTTCTATTACATCCTTGTTTCATTTCTAAATTCTTATGCTTTCATACTTGTGTATTACTAGTGTTTATCTAGCTTATCTCTTGCATCATTCGTTGGACTTTTAGCAATTGTTTAGTGGCTTTAACACTTAGTTTCTTGTTGATATATATCTTTGTTTATTGCTGAAATTAGGGGCATCAAGACTAAATTTCTTGTCCAACTAACATTATACATAGATACTTGGCTTGTTCTTTTGTCTCGGGCAAGTACATCACTCTTTACAAGTATTTTTGTCTCTTTGAAACTTTCACCTACCACCGAGACTCTTTCTCAATCCTTTTTGCACTCTATATCTTGACCTTTAGGGGGATCTTCCTTCATCTCTTCATTTTCCATATCATTTCCCCTAAGGTCACCGAGATTCCCCCCTTGAGTTGATTCTCTCATCATTAAAGTGACGGGAATACCCGCATAAGGTGACAGTGGGTAGGTGTTCTCTAAGTTTTCACCATTTGGTAGTTGGGTCGGGATTTTCCAAACCTACAACTTGTGCAATAACATTTTAGCACCATTTCCAGGGAGGATTTTGAATCTTCTTCAAAACCCTAAAGACACTTTGGCAAGATATCCCAAAGCCTCTTCCCTATATTTCCTGGTGACTCCACCCTCAAGGAACCCACCTTTCCTTGTTTTCCCTTTTCCATCCTTCAATGAGCCTTGAGTTCATCTGGAATCTCCACTAAGGTATTACCCTAAGTAATGGAACCATGGCCTCAAGGGACTTACCATGGGATTTCCATAAAGTCTATCCTTATTTGGATATTCAAAATATCCCTGGATATCCAAATCATTTCTCCCCAGAGTGGAGGGAAAGTTGCCCTAAATTTAATGGTGATCCAATTCTAGTAGCCACCCATGTCGTCAATTATATGAAGTATGCTTCAAGCCTAGATGTGCTACATGAGGATGTGCTAATGAAATTTTGTGTATCTTCATTGGAATCAAGTTAAAGGAATTTTATTTCACACTCATGTAATACAAAGAGAATCTCGTCTTCTACCAATCTCATTGAAGAATTTCTCAAGAACTATCGGCCAACTACCCAGAATTTGCAAGATACTTTCCAAGAGCTCAAAGACGTTCTTTGCAGAGAATTTTTTCCTATAAATGAGGATGAAGAAAAGCTTGAAGAAGATCCTAATGAAGTTTCTCATGTCGAAGATCCAAACAATACATTTGATGAAGATGAAGTGCTTATATCTTCCCTTCCACTTGATGAAGACATCCAAGCCTCTACTTCTCCTGCACATCAAGAAAAGAACATGATGAGTTATAATCCTTTTGAAAACTTTAATGATACTTTATTCCATGATTGTGGAAATAAAGAAAGCTTCCAGGAGAATATCGATGAAGTCTCTTTTGCAGAAGGCTTGAACGAGACATTTTTATCTACTTTTCCTTTTCAAGAAGATGAAGTTGTCCAATCTTGTGAAGAAGTAATCAGTGCCTATGATACAGGTGAAATCATGGAACAACCCTCAGATATAGTTGAAAACATTGATGATTTCATATAGGTTGGGAGACGTAGATGGGATTTTGGACGTTTCATTTTTTATGGAGACCCCATTTACGACATTGAGGGTAGCCCTCAAGAAAAAGTGGTTAAGTTGTCATTGTCAAGGGATTGGTCTTCGTGAATGTATGATTTAGATGATATGGTTACAAATTTGTTCTTCCAATTCAAGGATGACTTGTCATGCCATACTCAGGGTGATCTTCATCCATCCCTTGATATGTACCCTTTTGAGAATGTTGATTTGTTCTGTGAGGATTTTCAACCATTATGCTCATACTTTGATAGACACTAGGTTGTGTCCAGCCCGGGGCTCTCCGAGATCCACACTACCAAACATAAGTACTTTCATATTGAGACTTTTGATGGGGATTTGTAGATAAAGAAGTGATCTTTCTTAAGTCCGAGGGAGGAGTTTTTCTCTAGACATGAGGTTATCCCTTACCTCTTATCTTCTTCTCTGGGAAGCCATGCATTCTTCTTCTGATCTCTCATCTCCTCTCAGTCTTCCACAAGTAGTGGATATTTGTGCGTGAATGAAGATGAACCGTCATCTATATACGATAGTCCTCTTTAGATATGGGTTGATCGAGCTTGTGGATATAACTTCAGGCATGATTCCTTGGATGATCAAAATTGTGGATATTCTTTCCAGCAAGATTTCCTCCCTCCCACCCATCTCCATGAGTCTCATTCCATGATTGATTATATATTTATTTATGTTCATGATCATTACGTGCTTAACGTATCTTTATTGTTTTAAATAATTAAGCACAGGGGGAGATACTTTGATGAAGTGATCAACCGGTTGCACTGGTTGTATGACTTCACCTAACATAATCTATCACGTTATCTTCAAGGAACTAAGGCCCCAAGTAAGTAGGTAGGTCATCTTTCTTTCCTTGAATTTGTATATTGATTTCATGCTTAGTTTAGAATTTTTTGAAAAAATGCCAAAATTTTATTTTCTAGATCAGTTTCATTTTTGGATTTTGATATATATGGACAAAGGATGAGTGAATCCATCCTACTATTAACGATTTTGTTGTGTTAGTGTGTGTAGGAACAATTCTAACATAAGATGTTATGGTTCTCATGCACCCTACGACAAGCACATGTCCCCAAGTAGGAGCTATATATTATCCACAACTTATAGGGATAACTAAGGAGGTGATGTCTCGAGGCCCTTAGGTTGCAAACATGGAGTGTTGAGAGACCACATGACTAGCATTGTCCACTTGCACATATGGAAATCCGCTCTATCACCTCATGTTGGATCCATCATCAGATCATCCACCACACTAGCTAGCTTTTGGAAAGCATTTGGGTCTTGATCCATGTCGTACAAGTCAGATATTGTGGCAGGTAATCACCCTAATATTTGAGGCATTTAAGCATGTTGTATTAAATATGCTTTTGATTATAGAACGTGTGCTTGGAAATTATTCGTTTGAACTTGTTTCACCTTGGTGAGTGTCATCAATTTCCTAGTGAGTGGCCAACCTTTGGGGGACGGGTGTAATTGGGGATCCCTTGAGGGGTCATCGTACGATTCCTGACCATACTTATCACTTTCTGCTCATCACATTCCCATCACTTTTCCCTCTTCTAGGCCCTTTGGATTTAGTGACCCAAGAAGGGCATGTACCTAATTTCATAGGAAGAAGGGGACAAAGGCCCAAAGGGATTATGGCTAGAAAAAGATAAAAGCCTAAAGTATAAACCTTCCAAATTCTCACCCAAAGAGGTCTTGGGAGCAACGAAAATTTTATCCTAAAAAATCAAACAACCGCAAAAGAAAAATAGCATTATATAAATGTCCCCACTTGTTGAGGTGTATACACTCATGTGGTGTCCCTTTTCTTTCCTTGCATATGGTACTCTATGTACCTCTAGCTTCAAGTGGCCTTGTGGTGTTCCCCCCCAAGCTAATCGATTTCACTCTAGGGAGTACCCAAGTTTTTGGACTATTAATAAATTAATGGCAATGAATGGGTTTGGAAAAAGGAAGCATTAAAAATGAAGGTGCAGCACACCCTCTACAAAGGCACCCATAGATGAGGCAATATGAGCCTGTGTATGTCATGAAACCCATTGACCTATGAAGTCTAACCCCCTATCCACCTCATCATCCACAACATGACCTTGAATGGGCATCCTTGAGAGCATCCCCTACTTTATGGCTTTGGTCTACCCAATAGGAATTTTATGACACCCCTCCCATACCTAAACTTGGTCAATTGTATAAGGTCTTTCAGCATTTGGTTAATTTGACGAGGTATTTTTGATGCATATTTTTAGGTTCCTTGTTTATTAGATGTGGTTTTCACTTGCCATGATATTTTGACTTGATGTCCTTGGAGGGTGTACCCATTTGTTTAGCAGGACCTTGCTTAGTTGCCAGTTTTGGAAAAACAAGCCTAGCTTGGGCTTCCATGGGGCAAGAATCCCATAGGTTGGATGCCTAGGGCCCGCATGCCAAATGAAGAATATGTTCCTTTGGAGGCCTAGAAGACATCATGGATGACCTTACCTATCCCCTATTACCCAAACAACTTGCCTAGGAGGGAAAAAAATGTTACTTTTGGAGGCTCGACGTCACCTAGGGATAGGGTTTGGTGGTGATGAAGTTGTTGCTCATTGAAAATTGGCATGATTTGACCAAAGGAGGAATGAAGGGTTCATGAAGAGGAGGCTCAATAAACCCCAATGACCTCCAATTTCCTCTCCAATGAATTGGAAAAGTGTCAAAACGTTCCCCTATAGGGGTGACATCTTACTTAGGGTTTCATTTTATGTGCAAAGTATGAATTGTTTAGTATTATTTTTGTAAACGGGAAAAGTAGGGGTTTGTTGTCCCCTTAATTTGTGTTTACCCTAACCTAAGTGGACAAACTATGTCTAAGAATTTTTTATAAATAGAGATCAAACTCAAATCATTTTAACATAACTCTCCCATTGTGAGAAGACTCTATGGCTGAAATTTTCACTATACTTGCGCATTTTTGGTATCTATCTCTCTCTTGCAAATGGTTTTTGGTGTTATCTCTTGGTGAATAGATGAACTGAAGTGATGCGCACCTCTTTAAGGCTTATTATTTTTCTCTTGGATGGTGATTTGCATGGTGAACTAGGGTTTGATATCTCTTTTTCTTGGAAGTGGTAAGGAAAATTTGCATATGCTAGATGTTTCTTGCTCATTTTTTGTTATTGTTGGTGGAAACCCTATGAGGAGTATGTTGTATACACCCTCCATTAATCCTTCATCTTATTGTTAAGATTATAATTCATTCTTGAACAAGGGTTGCTAGGAGAAGTACAAGTGTCTACACCCTCCTAGATTTTCCCTAAGTTGGTCGGCATACCCTAGGGAGTAAGAGGATTTACAACCCTAGGGATATTGTTGATACAACTTGTGTTTTAAAGACCCCATTCACCCAATTATAAAGGCACTAATCACTTTTTTTGCATTGGAGAAATAAAGTGTTTGCCTCGGTAAACGTGATTTAATGAGATACTAATCTTGTTTCAATTGGACAATTTTCTGCATGCTAAGGGATTTTCAAGGCTACTAGGGCATCTTGATTGGCCTATTATTCTTAGATTTATAGCTCATTAAAATATACATCCATTAGGGCTTCATCAAAATCTCTCTTTCCTCACTTATAACTTGCTTTTCAACTGTCAAAATTTTCTTAAAGTTTGCCAAGATAATCTACTAGGCCTAGAGCAACTTTTGGGTGCACTCTTTGTAAGTTTTGGATTTACTGTTGTAACAACTTGTTTTCTACAGCCATAAGGCTGCAAAAATATCTCTACAAACGCCTTTTATTACAGTCGTGTTTCATTTCTAAATTCTTAAGCTTTCATACTTGAGTATTACTAGTGTTTATCTAGCTTATATCTTGCATCATTCATTGGACTTTTAGAAATTTTTTAGCAACTTTAACACTTGGTTTCTTTCTAATATATATCTTTGTTTACTTTTGTAATTAGGGACAAAAATCGTAACTTGATTTTCCACCTAATATTATACATATACACTTGGCTTGTTCTTGTGTCTCGGGCATGTACATCACTCTTTACAGGTACTTTTGTCTCTTGGAAACTTTCGACTACCACTGAGACTCTTTTTCAAGCCTTTTCACACTCTATATCTTGAAATTTAGGGGGATATTCCTTCATCTCTTCATTTTCCATATCATTTCCCCTAGGGTCACCGGGATTCCCCCCTTGAGGTGATTCTCTCATCTCTAAAGTGATGGGAATACTTGCTTAAGGTGACAGTGGGTAGGTGTTCTCTAAGTTGTCACCATTTGGTAGTTGGGTTGGGATTTTCCCAACCTGCAACTTGTGTGATAACATGCATAAATAAATTGTATAAGTATGGCTATATAAAATTATAAGTCATAATTGTTTAACTAGTAGTGCTGGAGAATGTGGAGGTAGACCTGACTATAGTGTAAAGATAGTTGCGAATTTTGATCTGATTTCAATTGTAGATGATATGGATTCCTATCCCTCTCTGTTGGGGATCGAGTGGGATTTTGAAAACAATTTCATCATTGATTTGAAAAAAGAAACCATAAAATGGTATAATTTGATGGGCGAATTGACCCAACCATTCGAGTCACCAAGGGGAGGAAGGGGTCCACAATACTCGCTCCAACATGCGTGCCTATTCCACACATCCACTAACAAATAACCTGCACTTAATAGTATATATGAGAGTATAACTATATAAAATTATAAGTCATAATTGGGTAAGAAGGGTTAATTTGATGGGTAAAGAGAGTGTTATTATTTTTTTGGAAGTTTTTTTTTCAAATAATAAATACATATTTTTTAAAATTTATTGCATGTTATTAAATTATCATCATGATTAGTATATCAAGTGGAATGATGGAATGAATATATG
>ML776962.1:440276-450725 GCA_009831015.1 Picea engelmannii
TTTTTTTCAAAACGTTAAAATTATAGATAATTTCAAATCTTATTCTTATGAGTTGGTACCATCAAAACCAAAACCTCAAAATCAACCATCAAATTGAAAAGTATTTCTACCATTAGCACTCATGCTAGAATTGGGGTATTAAAATGACACATTTTTTTTAAAGTGGTAAAATAAATCATCACTGATGTAAACAAAATCATAAAGTAAACCCTTAAATGCTGAATTTTTAAATCTTAGTTTATCACTCCAAGCACAAGATAATACATAATGCCATGAAAATATCACCCTATAGTTTAAAAATTCAACATCACTTTTTAATATTTTTTTACTTTTAATTAAAAAAAAGGTAAATAAAATTTACATTGAATGAAACATAAATTATTTCTTAAGTGTTGTTACATTGTTGATATTCAAAACATATGACCTAAGAAATTTTATTATATTCTCCATAATCAAAACATATAATTCATAAAACATAGAAACGATTCATAACTTCATGTAAGATCATATGTAAGTTAAATGTTCATTTCTAGTTACAATACAAACATCATATGGATCAAAAATACATAAAATGCTTCATACACTTATTCAGATTGATTCATGGATACTGAAATACCATCAGAGTCTACATTGTCTTCAGATGAATGACTGGATGAAGATGTAGATGATCCATACTCTTCTCTATTGTCGATGAATGCACCATCTGATTCTACATGCATGCCCAACATTTCAGATGTCAAAATCCTTTTAGATCTATGACTAGGTCCAGTAGACTCCCATATTGCAATTATTTCTTGTGGCAACAACTTCTTGATAATCTTTGTTGTTCTAGAATAAAGAGTTCCTCTCTTTGACAAATTGAATTCATAAACAAGTATGTCAACATCCTCTAATTTTAAGAGTCCAATGCAACGACGAATTGTATTTTGACCCTTTCTTTTTCTCTTTCTATTGACATGTTTCTCAACCACCATCTCTGGCTTATACACACCATTGAATGGGTGTGTACCTATTGTATACCAATGCACTTCATTTTCTATAACATCTTCATTTTCTTTGTCAATATTTATAACCTTTGAAATTCAAAATGGATAACCATGTGGATCTTTGGTCGCTAAGACTGCAATCATGCTACCCTCCTTAATATCATGTACTAAACCCTTGTAAAGGTCTTCTATGGATTCACGTTGTGCACGTGATCTTCGAGAACCAATATACATTTCTCTTTCATCTCCTTGTGTAAAATCAATAGCACCTTGATATTCTTGTTGTTCACCAATGTTTATTTCTTCAGATTCATTTTGCATATTTTGTGGCCAAAGAAATGAAGTCTTCAAAAATGTATCTTCATTTGTTGAGATTGAAATTATGTCACTTTGACCATTGAAAAATGACTCCCGCCAAACAGAATCAACAACATCAAAGTACTCATTTGTATATTTAATGGACTTTTCTATTTCTTCCAGGCATTCAGAATAATCTACATCTTTATTATGCCTTAGTGCATTATGGATTTCAACAATTGATTGTAATAATAATAAATTTGATGAAAATATTGGACGATTTGGAATGAACTTTAAAAAATGTTAAACTTGATTAAGGCCCCATTATGCAGTAGTTGAATACTTCTTTCCCCATATAAGTGTTTTACCATCAACTTTTTTGAAACAAAATTGATGTTGGAAGTTAATGTCATTAAGTTTCTCAATACATTTTTATTCACCATGTGATCCCTGAATAAATCTTTGCATATCAACAGTTTCTTCTAATATGTGAAAAATAAGCTCTAGAATATATAATTTCTTAATACATTCAATTAATGATGGTATGATTCCAACATTTTTCCTCTTCAATGTTACTGAAAAATGAATGAACATTTGATCAATATGATCATGAGTGTGTCCAACAAGAAGGAAACCAACTTTCACCTTTTGAAAGATTCTCAGTTGAACAAGCATGCTTAGTTATCCAAACACAAATTGTTTTTTGTTTTCATGACTAGTGTTGTCTAACTATATATATAGAACTTTAGGAAGATTGCGAGAACAGTGAGTGAGCACATGATGAATTATGGTGATGGTCAGATTTTCATCATTATGAATATTTGGAGTTGTGAAGTAAACTCTTGGAAACATTTTTCCATTAAAAACCATACAACCAACCAAGTGAAACTGAATGAAATTCTCTTCTTGTAAATGTTTTGGTGTACGGACAAAATGTGGTAGAAGTGTTTTCTTCTGGGCCATGCCATCAATTATCATACCTAAATATATTTTTAGAGCATCATAACACTTAGTCCGATATTTGTACAACTTTTTCCTTTCACTTAATTGTTAATTCCGATTTTCTTGAAGTGATTTGACTATGGAATCTACACATGACATAAAATGAAAATATTGATAATATGTTTTCATAGTTGATAACTATCCAATTTTAAAAAACAAAATAGTAAATACATACCTCTTTCTACCCCTTCACATTTATCTCTTCTTGATTTAAGAGTAGCACATATACTGCAAATCACCATCCTCAACTTCTTAGGAATACGAACATTGTTGAATCGTTTCTTCCATATTCTTGTAAAATATGAATATGTAATAAAATTAACATTTCCTTCAACACCTTCAGCATATTCTTTGTACAAGTTGTACATTTCACTCCTTGAGAAATTATCTGGAATATGTATTGTGTCTCTATCTGGAATACACTCTTCATGTTTGGAAAATAAATCATGCATCCATAACAACGTAGTGTTTGTTAATGTCCCACTCTCTCATCCATGATGTTCCTTTGAATAAAATGAAGGATCTTTTTCCAACCTTGCTTGGATTCTAGATAGATGAAGATTACCAATTGAGTGATTTTTTTTGAATTTTTTTTTGCAAAGTAAAAGATTCCCAATGTGATAATCATATCATGTCTTGGTGGATACCATGAACCCCATTAAATATGAATTTTGCATGCTATTATTCATTGACAAATATGTCTTCCCTTTTTTCAAGGCATACATGTAGTCCATGTTTTTCAAACAATTATTTTGACAACATTCACTTGAAATAAAATCACTTATGGAAACCGATTTAGTGAGAAATTTGTTCCTATACCTTGTATAACTAGAATGATTTGGATTGATATAAAAAGGTCTAGTTTTTGTCCTAGACACAATGTTTATTTGTAATGTATCCATTATTTCATCATCCTCACTAGAAGGAATATCAAGCAAAACGTTGTGAGGAGACCGAACAAGAGAATGTCGATCAACTTGATTTGTTGCAATTGAATTATTGAGAACGTGATATTCATTCCTATTCCCATCATCATCTTCATTGATAATCTCGTTGATAAGAGGAATATCAAACTCACTAGAAAAATGATTACCATCATCACCAATTCCATTGGATCTTCCATTAAAATATTCACTTGAAGGAAAATCATTGTCATCCGTAAGACTATAAATGTCATTAAAATCTTCTCTAACAAGAATGTCTTCATCATCAGAAACACCATTATCAATGCCTCTAAAATATTTGTTTGGAGTAAAAACACCATCATCACCATTGGTGTCTTTAAATTGCCCACCTGGAAAAAATTGTCCACTATCGACATAATCATCTTCACTACTTTTAAAATCCCCACTTGAGGGAAATTCTTCATCATCCTCATTAGTGCCTTGAAAATCCTCACTTGGAGGAAAATTTTCATCATGGTCATCAATACCTTGAAAATCCTCACTTGGAGGAAAATCATCATCAACATTGTTACCCTTAAATTCCCCACTAGGGAAAGAGCGTCCACCATTGGCATAATCATCTTCACTGCTTTTAAAATCCCCACTTGAGGAAAATTATTCATCATCCTCCTTAGTTCCTTGAAAATATTCACTTGGAGGAAAATCTTCATTAGTACCTTGAAAATACTCACTTGGAGGAAAATCATCATCATCAACATTGTTGCCTTTAAATTCCCTGCTCATGAAAGAGTGTCCACCATTGGCATAATCATATTCACTACTTTCAAAATATCCAATTGAGGGAAATTCTTCATCATCCTCGTTAGTGTCTTGAAAATCCTCAGTTGGAGGAAAATCTTCATCATCCCCATCGGTACCTTGAAAATCCTCACTTGGAGGAAAATCATCATCAACAACAATTTTTCCTTTAAAATCTTCACTCGGGAAAAAGTGTCCACCATTGGCATAATCATCTTCACTAATTTTAAAATCCCCACTTGAGGGATATTCTTCATAATCCTCATTAGTGCCTTGAAAATCCTCACTTCGAGGAAAATCTTCATCATCCTCATCAGTACCTTGAAAATCCTTACTTGGAGGAAAATCATTATCACCAACATTGTTGCCTTTAAATTCCCCACTCAAGAAACAGTGTCCACCATTGGCATAATCATCTTCACTACTTTTAAAGTCCCAACTTGAGGAAAATTGTTCATCATCCTCATTAGTGCCTTGGAAATCCTCACTTGGAGGAAAATCTTCATCCCAATCATTTAAATTGTGATCGAAGTCTCCACTTTGACCTACATTTTGATTATTTTCAAGATTATTAAGCTACTAAACAGATTGATCGCCATTATATTATTCCTCTTTATCATTGGTGCCTTCAAAGTCCTTTGATTTAGGACTTTCTTGATGAACATGTTGAATAAAATTGCCCTCACTATGATCAAACTTATGTCTAGATGAAAAATATGACACCTCATTTACATTACAAGTATTCACATCGTATTTACTAGTCCCAAAAGAAGAGGTATGTCAACAATTTGTTGATGTCTCATAAATAAAATCTTCTTTATTTGACGAATCCATCACTTCTCACTAAGAAAATAGAATGATACAAATGCTCACCCTCCCAATGAAAATCTTATAACTTGTAGAATGAACTTTTCCCTCCAAAATATTCCTTCCAAAATCCCCCCCCAAGATTTTCCCCTCAATTTTTTCCCTCCAAAATTCCCCCCCCCCCCATTTTTTCCCTCTATTATTTTCCCTTGAAAATTAAAAACAAATTTTACTCTATTAATTCGTTATTTATTTGTTAATTACAATATTTTTCATGTTTGTTTATTTATCCCACATTCATTAAACTTAGTGATGGTCCATATAATATTAGGTATATATGTACACATTCTTGTTATTTTTTATTTATCCCACATTTGTTACACTTAACAATAATTTATATCATCTTTGTTATATATATGCAGTCTTATTTTGTCATTTTTATAGTGATATGGACACACACCAGCAGTTACGGGAGTGCACTGCCACCTAGTCTAGTCTCTGAGGCAATTACGGGAGTGAACTGCCACCTAGTTGAGTTAACTAGTCAACTAGTCTTCAATTAACTGACTGAACAGAGCATAGTGAGGAGTTAACTCAGGGAATCAAGGATAATGCGCCAGTCTGGTGATGATACCAAGGCAAGGTCGAATTAGCATGGTGATGATCCCAATGTTGCATGGTGACAAAACCAATGCAACATCTAAACTCAACTCAACTAGTCAAACTGAAGTGTCAACTGAAAGAGAATATTCTCCAGGTGGAATATTCTTACCTAAAATATAGGAGACTGGATAATGACTAATTATGACTAATAAACAAGGAAAATCCTTGGGAAAAATACATCATAGGTGTGTGTGAAGTAACTCCAACACCCTCCTGAACATCACTATGGTGAAAATAAAGAATGGGTCCCGACAACGAGGCCATGTAAGGTACCCAAATACAAAAGACACACTGAGATAAAGTGAGGAAAGAGGGAAAACCTCATGGGAAAAACCCCCCCTCAAGGTACAATGTATGTAAAAAGAAGAGCTACATTTGCTAGGCAACTGTGTCCTTCACTCCAAGACGACTTCTCAAAGAATGAAACTTTTGTTAAGTGGAAGTCTTGGTGAAGATGTTTGTCGTTTGTTCTACTGATGGACAGAAATGTAAGTCGATGATCCCCTCGTGTACTAAGTCCTAGATGTAGTGCATGTGGATCTCAATGTGCTTCATCCACTGCCTCTGAACTGGATCTCTGCACAACTTCAGAGTGCTCTAGTTGTCACACCAGATGATGATCAGCTGATGAAATTGAATGCCCAACTCAGTGAAAAAATTTTGTAGCCACATAGCCTGAATGGTTATGTTAACTACCCCTCTGTACAATGCCTCGGCTAAAGATAAAGCAATGGAAGCTTTCTTCTTGCTCGACCAATAGATAGGCCCAGAACCAAGACTGGGTGAGTAACTAGATGTGGACTTGCAATCAGTGTTATCACCAGCCCAATCAGAATCAGTAAACTTGATGAGATCTAATGTAGATTATGTTGCATAATGAATCCCAAAGGTGATGGTTCCCTGTATGTATCGAAGGATACGCTTTGCAGCTTTCCAATGTAGCTCATGCGGCTCCTGCATGAACCTAGAAACTGCACCAACTGCATATGAGAGTTATGTTCTGGAGTGTGTGAGATACAATAATCTCCCCACTAGTTGTCTCTACAGTGTGTTGTCAACCAGTGGAGTCTCCCCGCCATCCTCAAGTTTGACTCCTGATAGGAAAGGAGTCGGAGCAGACTTGAAGTCTGTCATGTGAAATCTTTCAAGGATATCTCATGCTTACTTGGCCTGAGACAGTTTGATACCTGATGCATCCTGAATAATCTCGAGTCCAAGGAAGAAGTGTAGCAGACCCATGTTCGTCATCAAAAACCTATCATTTATAATCCTTTTGACTGCAGCAATCGTTTAATTTTAGCAACCAGTGATCAAGAAATCATCAACATACAGAACTAAAAGTAGAAGTGAATCAGTCGTCCTGATCATGTAGACATTCAAGTTTGATTTACAACGTACAAAGTTTTGTGACAATAGGTAGGAGTCCATCTTGGCATACCATGCCCTCGGAGCCTGCTTGAGGCCATAAAGGGACTTCTTCAGTCAACAGACCAAACATGAGTCCTGCATAAATCCCTGGGGCTGCTCCATGTAGATCTCCTCAGAGAGATCACCATGAAGAAATTAATTCTTCACGTCCATATGATGGACTTCCCATCCCTTGGTTGTCATAATGGAAAGTGTCAATCGTATGGAATCCATCTTCGCTACTGGAGAGAAGGCCTCATCATAGTCAATACCATGAACCTATTGAAATCCTTTGGTGAAAAGCCTAACTTTGTATCTGCTAATTTGTCCATCTACTGCACTCTTTTTCCTGTAGACCCATCTACATCTGACAAGTTTCCTTCCAAAAGGAAGGGGAACCAGATCCCAAGTCTGATTCTTGAGGAGGGAGTTGTACTCCTCCTGCATGGCAGATTCCCAAAAGGGATTTCCAGCAGCCTCCCCATAAGACTCTGGATCTGAAGACTGAACCAAGAAAATATTTCTGGACGGCAATGGTTCAGTGGCAGTGAGTGCAACANGATGATACCAAGGCAAGGTCGAATTAGCATGGTGATGATCCCAATGTTGCATGGTGACAAAACCAATGCAACATCTAAACTCAACTCAACTAGTCAAACTGAAGTGTCAACTGAAAGAGAATATTCTCCAGGTGGAATATTCTTACCTAAAATATAGGAGACTGGATAATGACTAATTATGACTAATAAACAAGGAAAATCCTTGGGAAAAATACATCATAGGTGTGTGTGAAGTAACTCCAACACCCTCCTGAACATCACTATGGTGAAAATAAAGAATGGGTCCCGACAACGAGGCCATGTAAGGTACCCAAATACAAAAGACACACTGAGATAAAGTGAGGAAAGAGGGAAAACCTCATGGGAAAAACCCCCCCTCAAGGTACAATGTATGTAAAAAGAAGAGCTACATTTGCTAGGCAACTGTGTCCTTCACTCCAAGACGACTTCTCAAAGAATGAAACTTTTGTTAAGTGGAAGTCTTGGTGAAGATGTTTGTCGTTTGTTCTACTGATGGACAGAAATGTAAGTCGATGATCCCCTCGTGTACTAAGTCCTAGATGTAGTGCATGTGGATCTCAATGTGCTTCATCCACTGCCTCTGAACTGGATCTCTGCACAACTTCAGAGTGCTCTAGTTGTCACACCAGATGATGATCAGCTGATGAAATTGAATGCCCAACTCAGTGAAAAAATTTTGTAGCCACATAGCCTGAATGGTTATGTTAACTACCCCTCTGTACAATGCCTCGGCTAAAGATAAAGCAATGGAAGCTTTCTTCTTGCTCGACCAATAGATAGGCCCAGAACCAAGACTGGGTGAGTAACTAGATGTGGACTTGCAATCAGTGTTATCACCAGCCCAATCAGAATCAGTAAACTTGATGAGATCTAATGTAGATTATGTTGCATAATGAATCCCAAAGGTGATGGTTCCCTGTATGTATCGAAGGATACGCTTTGCAGCTTTCCAATGTAGCTCATGCGGCTCCTGCATGAACCTAGAAACTGCACCAACTGCATATGAGAGTTATGTTCTGGAGTGTGTGAGATACAATAATCTCCCCACTAGTTGTCTCTACAGTGTGTTGTCAACCAGTGGAGTCTCCCCGCCATCCTCAAGTTTGACTCCTGATAGGAAAGGAGTCGGAGCAGACTTGAAGTCTGTCATGTGAAATCTTTCAAGGATATCTCATGCTTACTTGGCCTGAGACAGTTTGATACCTGATGCATCCTGAATAATCTCGAGTCCAAGGAAGAAGTGTAGCAGACCCATGTTCGTCATCAAAAACCTATCATTTATAATCCTTTTGACTGCAGCAATCGTTTAATTTTAGCAACCAGTGATCAAGAAATCATCAACATACAGAACTAAAAGTAGAAGTGAATCAGTCGTCCTGATCATGTAGACATTCAAGTTTGATTTACAACGTACAAAGTTTTGTGACAATAGGTAGGAGTCCATCTTGGCATACCATGCCCTCGGAGCCTGCTTGAGGCCATAAAGGGACTTCTTCAGTCAACAGACCAAACATGAGTCCTGCATAAATCCCTGGGGCTGCTCCATGTAGATCTCCTCAGAGAGATCACCATGAAGAAATTAATTCTTCACGTCCATATGATGGACTTCCCATCCCTTGGTTGTCATAATGGAAAGTGTCAATCGTATGGAATCCATCTTCGCTACTGGAGAGAAGGCCTCATCATAGTCAATACCATGAACCTATTGAAATCCTTTGGTGAAAAGCCTAACTTTGTATCTGCTAATTTGTCCATCTACTGCACTCTTTTTCCTGTAGACCCATCTACATCTGACAAGTTTCCTTCCAAAAGGAAGGGGAACCAGATCCCAAGTCTGATTCTTGAGGAGGGAGTTGTACTCCTCCTGCATGGCAGATTCCCAAAAGGGATTTCCAGCAGCCTCCCCATAAGACTCTGGATCTGAAGACTGAACCAAGAAAATATTTCTGGACGGCAATGGTTCAGTGGCAGTGAGTGCAACATAAGGCTCCTCGAAATCAGATTGATTCCTCCTAGTATTGGTTGGATCACCAACGAGATCCCCTGCATACTGAAGAGTAGTATGTGCCCACTTGGGCCTCTACTCTGGCTCTACAACTACATCTGGATGCTATGAATCTACATCTGACTATACTGACTCTGAATTTGAATCATCTGAGTCCTCTGAATCACAAATCTCATCTGAAGAAGAGTCGGCATGTGCATTCTCATCATCTCGGACAGGTGGAAGAATGAAGGTGTCTGCATGCAGCTGTTGAGGTGCATACGATACACTTTCCTCAAATTGGACACTTCGCTCAATGATGAGTCAGTCCGAGGAAAGATCCATAAGCTTATATCCCTTCACATCGTCGGGGTATCCAACAAAAATGCACTTAGTGCTTTTTGGATCAAGTGCCCTCCTCTTTTTAGAGGGAATCTGGGCCCATGCACGTGAACCAAAAATGCGAAAGTGGGTCACTTCCAGTTTGAGGCCGCTCCAAGCCTCGTTGGGGGTCTTATCCTTGACATATCTATGGGGAGATTTGTTTTGGATGTATGTTGCACAATTAAGTGCTTCATCCCATAGTATCTGTGGTAGTGACTTTTCATGCAACATGTAAGATGCCATCTCCTTTAGAGATCCGTTTCTTCGCTCAACAACTTTGTTTTGTTGTGGAGTATAGGGAACTGTGTGTTGCAACTGAAACCCTGCCTCATGGAAAATATTGTGTATATCATGATTCACATACCCTCCCTCGTTATCATTTTGGAGGACTTTGATCTTCTTTCCGGACTGTGTCTCAACCAGGGCTTTGAAATATTTGAGGTGTTGAAAGACCTCGGATTTTTTCCTGAGAAAGTAGATCCAAGTAAAACATGAGAAATCATCAACAAAAATGAGAACAAACCTCGCTTTGTTGATGGATGGATGTGGAAAATGACCCATAAGGTAACTGTGGATCAGATCTAAAGGTGCAGAAGCTCTTTGAGACTTTCCTTTGTCGAATTTCTCTTAAGGGT
>ML776962.1:464411-485972 GCA_009831015.1 Picea engelmannii
CTTCTCAATGATAGTTGAAGTCTCTAATTGAGCCCCAAAAATGAGTCTCCTTGACGATACCTTTCCAACGATCTATAGTGCGCCCCAAATAGAGATCGTATGCCAAAGTTACACCCCGGGGAAGTTGATACACCAAACTACCCAAAATGAGCTCCACAAAACTATTGGATTTTCATCTTCTGGGGTCAGGGTTTTGGATTTTCTTTATGATAAAAACTCCTTTGGAGCCTCATTGTAAAATCATCTTCTTGCGAATGCGAGTAGCGGACACATCTCTTCTCAGAGATAAGCTGCCACCATTCTAGCGAGTCTTTCACCCTGTATTTTTACAATCTTTGTACATTTTCTCTCATTAATAGAAAATTGTGTATTATTGTATCTCTATGTTTATGGTTGCATCTATGATACATTTATATTATATTATTGGATATCCGAGATATCTCTATACATTGCGTTATTATATCTTCGCTCTCATTTCATGCCGAAAATAATTTGGATCATATTGTTAGGGCACCTCCAATCAATCAGCCTACAAAAGAGACTTCAACAAGCAAATGATGGGTGCAATTTTTTCCCATCATAGTAAGTCAAGTGGTCATCTCGTTAAACCTTTTACTTTCTTTCTTCTTAGTTAGCAGTCATCCAACCTTTTTTGTTTCATGATTTCTAAAAACCAAAGGTTTATTCCTAATTGTCTTGTTTGTTTCTTCCAAGTATTTCTTATTGGTCCATAAGAGCCCCATTCTAGTCCATTTAGGACAAATTCATTTACTTTTGCGAATATTACAAACTTTTAAAAAAACATTTGTATATTTTTTTAGGTTCCCCATAGAACGATTTGAGGCACATATCTAGTGATTTCTTTGACTTTGAGCTTTAAGCATGAGATTTCAAGAATGTGTCTATCAAACTATCTTTGAGTTTTCATTACAAAAGCATGTTAAGTTCTCTACAAATATGGTCCTTATTTCTTACTCTATCCAAGGATGTGTTCTACTTTGATTATGCTATAATGGAAATGGAGTCCTTTAAGATTTCTCATTTTAATGGTTTGGAGTCTTGTATGATATTGTGAATATTCATTTCTGAATTTTCCTGGTCCTTTCTCATGTTATCTTTGCATGCGAATATTTATTTCCTTAAAAGTCTAGTCTTTTATAGCATTCCCTATAAAAAAAATTATTTTATTTAAACAAGAGTACCACCTCTATAAAAAAATAAAAAAAAGGATTTATCCTCGTGATATTATCTTTAAGACCCTAAACAGTCCTTTAGATCAACATTTTTGGAAACCATATTGAGGATTCAAAATAAGGATGCTTTCACAAAATAGGAGAGTTTAATGACTCAATAAAATCCAAATCAACCCCACATATCGATTGGATTGGAAGACCAAAGAAGCATACTTAACCAATTGTACAACTTGGCTTTATCTACGGCAAGAAGTTGAGAAGAACTTGAAAATACCTGGAAAGTCTTGGCTCAACAAGAAGAGGCAGTTGAAGTTCAAAGAAAAATGAGATGTCGATAAAGAAGTTGGAATCATACAAAGGACTACTAACAATAAGCAAAAAGAAGATTCTTGAAATTCACCAAGAAACTCAAGGTTCGACATCTGAATTTGTGGGTATAGAAACAATGGTCGAGTGAGAAGAGGAAAGAAATGAAAATACTAATGATGAAAGAAGAGAAAGTGATAGACGAAGAAACCTGAGAAGAAAACCCAGATACAATCCCCTTGAATTACAAGGAGAGCACCATCAGTTTCCCACTCTCCCTCAAGCCATTTTTCCTATCTTCATAGGCAATAGGATTATGGATCCCAAAAACCATATGGATCAGTTCCTCACCATTTGTGACATCCATGTAATTGAACATGATGATGTGATGGTGAGAATCTTTCTTCAAACTTTAATAGGTCCAGCCTATGACTAGTACCTCTCACTCCCAAAAATTTAGTTGGTTCCTTTGATGATATGGAAAATATATTTATGACCAAATATTGTCATCCCATTGCATATCATACTTTACTCACTCGGTTCACTCAAATACACCTTGAAAAGAATGAAAGGATCATAGATTTAAACTTACATTTCTTCAAGACTTATATCACATTCCAGAAGATCGGTGTCCAAATGAGCCTATTATATTTGGTTTTTATAATAATGAAATTCCATCCAATGTTAATTATGCAATAAAGGATGCACAAATCACAACATTAGATGAGGCAATGCAGAAAGCAATTGAAATGGAAGGAAACATGCTGGAAAGTAATGTCGATCCAGAAATTATTCTTGGAAGAGTTCAAAGACATATGACAAGATTATTTATATCATCTCGGGCTCCATATTCATCCAAAGAAATTGAAGAGTGGTGGATTGGAAGAGGAATTTTTCAAGGAAAACCCTTGAATGTAAGAAATATTCTTGCTCCTAAAGATGCTCAAAGAATCCATCAGAATACAGAGACAACGCAGTTGAATCGAACAGTATGATAGATGAAAAATGAAATAACTCATTTGAAAAGGGATAACAATATAGTTCCACAACATCAAGATGCAAGGCCTTTGCAACCAAACTTCAGAAATAGAGTTGATAGAAATCAGAGAAATGAAGAGAACAGACCCAGAGCACATCGAGTTCCAAATCCAAATGTTGTCATGCTAGAAGAGATTGAAGAAGAAGATTTTACTGAAAACAATGAGTCTAATCAAGAGTCAATGAATGACCAAAATACAATATTAGAATTAATGCAAACAGAATAAATTTCATCATCTTTTGAAATATTTGACAAACAAGAAGAGTATGAATATACAGAGCAAGACAATGTTGTTCAAACCAGGAAAAAAGCAAACAAGTTCAAGTCCAGAGATCAACCGAATAAAGGAAAGGAAAAAAGTGATGTTCCAAAACCAGTGAAGCAACATCCAATTATAAATCAGTCCAAACAACCACCACATCTGACTTATAATGTGGTTGATGAATTGACCAAGATTCAGATCACTTTTCCATATATGGAGGTAGCCAATATACCTCAACAAAGAGAAAATATTATAAAAGATAATACAAGTTCATTTGGTCTAAGGATAGAAGTGGCTATTATAAACACTAAACATGAACAAATCAGAAAGACCAAGAAGCAAGGTTGCACCATTCTACATATCATTGGAAAATCATGACTATACACTACACAATTGCTTGGTTGATAGTGGAGCCACTAATAGTATTATGTGATTATTTGTAATGGAGGCTCTTGGAATGGAATGCAAAAAATATTATTAGATGGGTGAAAATGTTTATGCCATTGATAAGTGTAGCACCACATATTATCACAATGTTCACCATAATAGTGGTTGATATTCCCCTGGTGTATAGTTTTTTCCTTGGTCTATATTGGTGTTAAATGATTGGACGATACATTATGAATGATGGAATTTGCATGATGCTCCCAAACAAAGATGGAACATTGATCAAAGTACCATGAGAATGAAGAAACCCCACATCATTCGAGAAAAAAGGAGTTGAAATGATGCAGAACTATATTGATGTCATGATTGGAAATTATGTTGTCTTCAATACGCAGAAAATGAGTTCTCTCAAAAAAATAATTGACAACACTTTCCAAGGGTTTTGGAAAATGTCATTTGATGGTGCTTGCTCTAAATTTGGAGTTAGAGTTGCCATTATTTTTAGAAGTCCTCAATATTGTATTTATCCACAAGCAATCTGACTCAAGTCCCCTTGCATCAATAATGAAGCTGAGTACACCACATTAATTCAAGGATTGACTATGGAAATTCAAATGAAAATTAATGATTTAGTGGTGATTGGAGACAAAGTTAATTATAAACCATATCAGAAAAAGGTACAAGATCAAGAAAGATAAGTTGAAGCATTATGCAAAAAGAGTCTAGGAAATTATAGATCTATTCAATTCCTTCAATATCACCTTTGCTCCTAGAGATAAAAATCAAAAAGTAAACTCACTAGTAGTGGAAACCTCTCTTTTTAATATCGATTATTCTCAAAATCCCAATACTTTTCATGTCAAAATAGTTTTTCGTCCATCAATACGAGATAATCAAGTGTTTTGGCAGGTGTTTGAAAATGATGAACATGTCATGAATTTCATTGCATATTTGCAATCAACATCATTAAGAGGACCAGAAGAAATGAAAATGTTTCTTAAAGAAGAATAAATCAGTCAAAAAGAGGCCCACAATCAAAGTTTTACCTTTCTTCCAAAGAACTATGTCAGTGTTGAATCGCTCTTCACAAGAGATGATCAAACCATGGATGATTTTAGGGGCTAAATTTTGCTCATGGGCTAATTTTCCATGGTTTTTTCCAAGAACATATTTGCTATTCTAAAATTGATTCACCCAAATTCTAAAGGAAAAAATTATTTTACCTTAAAAATCACCAAAATTTTATAGAAACTATATGAAATTCTTAGAAATTTGAATATTTTTACAAAAATATCGCCAAACATTTATAGTTGGCATATGAAGGATTAGTAAGATTCGCCAAGGTTTCTACATTTTAAAGTAAATTTCCATCCTTAAATCATCCCTGGATCAAACAAAGGAAATGTGCACAATGGATGAGTACTCCCTCAAAAAAGTGCAAGAAACCAAAAAAATCAATATTGTTACGATTGAAGCTCCAAAATATATAAATCTTCGTACTAGTTGTGCTTCTGAAGAAATTAAGGACTATACTCTTCTATTCAAATAATTTCATGATGTTTTGCATGGAGCTATGATGATTTGAAAGAATATGACAATTCCATTTTTCAACATACCATACCACTCAAGGAAGGAACAAAACCTTTTAGGAAAAAAATAAGACTAGTCAATCCAAGGTTGAAACCTCTGGTAATATTGGAAATTGAAAAGTTGAAAAAGGTTGGCATAATTTTCTCAATCTGACACTCAGAATGGATTTCAAATCTTGTGGTCATTAGAAAAAATAACGGTGAAATATGGCTTTGTGTATATTTTTGAGAACTTAATCGAACAAGTACTAATGATAATTACCCTCTTCCGAATATGGAGACATTGTTACAAAAAGTTACTAGTTATGCTTTATTGTCCATGTTATATGGGTTTTTTGAATACAATCATGTACTTGTTGTCGAAGAGGATAGACCTAAAACTTCCTTTATCACACCATGGGGAACCTATGAATATGTTCCCAGGCCTTTTGGATTGAAAAATGTTGGAGCTACATTTCAGAGAGCTATGGACCATGTCTTCAATGGTTTGATTGGAAAATTCATGGTAGATTGTCAGGATGACCTTACTGTTCATTTAAATTTGAGAGAATTCCACCTGAAACACCTCAGACAATTCTTTCAAAGATACAAAAGTATGTCATATCTTTCAATCTAAAGAAACTATTATTTGCAGTATCAGAAGGGAAGTTGTTTGGCCATATTGTAATCAAAGAAGGCATTTATATTGATCCAAAAAGAATTAAGGAAATGAATGATTCAAATCCTCCTACATCTCAAAAATGGGTGCAATCTTTCTTTGGAAAGATAAATTTTGTTCGAATATTTGTCCCTGACTACACCACAATTGTAAATCCAATCAATGAGCTATTAAATAAAGATTAGAAATTTGAATGGACTCAAGAGAATCAAAATGTATTTACAAACATCAAACATGCAATCATCATTGTTCATGTTCTTGTTAGTCTTGATTTTGATAAGCACTTCATATTGTACTCATTTTCCTCAGAAGAAACTATTGCTTTTATACTTACTCAAAAGAATTTTGAAGGGGGGAGAGCTTCCAATTCCCTTGATGAGTAAAACCTTGCATGATTATGAATTGAAATACTCCACCATAGAAAAGAAGGACTTTTCTTTGGTCAAATCAATTTTCATTTCAAAACTTATATTTTATCAACTCGTATTATTGCTTATGTACCACATTTTTTGGTCAAAATGTTGTTCAATCAAAAATTCAGAGAAGGGAGATGGGAAAATTGGCTAGCTAAACTTCAAGAATATGATATGGAAATTAAATCTCTCAAAGATGTCAAAGGACAAGGATTGTGCAAGCTAATGACTTGTATTGAAGATGTCAATGTAAATTATCCTCATATAGAAGATACTACAATGAAAGATGCGTCCATAACAAGGTCTAAATGATATAAGGATATTATCCTTTATGTAAAATCTTGATAGTTTCATATTGGAATGTCCCCTAAAGAAAGGAGAGCTCTAAAAATGAAGACCAATCAATATGTGCTAGTCTCTGGAATTCTTTTTCGAAAAAATATTAATGGCATTCTGCTAAGATGTCTAGACCATTCAAAATCCCAAAAAACATTACAAGAATTCCACAAAGGAGTTTGTGGAGGACACTTTGCACATGTGGTGACTACGCACAGAATTATTAGAGATGGTTATTATTGGCCAACTATGTTCAAGGATGCATATTTAATGATCAGAAAATGTCTTCCATGCCAAAAAATCTATGGAAAAAAAAAAAAAAAAACAATGCCTCTGAAATCCATATCAATGCAAGAACCATTCACATAGTGGGGTCCAATCAATCCAAAATCCAATAAAGGGAATTCATACATTCTCACTGCCACTAATTATTTTACAAAATGGCAAGAAGTTGTAGCTTGAAGACTATTGATTCAAAACAATTGATCCTATTCTTGAAGGCTAATATTATTTCTAGATTTTGTGTTCCTAAGAAGTTCATAATAGACAATGGTTCAATTTTCATCGGGTCTAAATTTACAAAGTTCTATGGATATTATGGTATATTGATGGGAAAATCATCTAATTATTATCCTCAAGTAAATCTCTTGACTTAATTAACTAATAAACATTCATTCAAGTCCTTAAAAATATAATTGCAACAAATAAAATAAATTAGCATAAAAAGTTGGTAGATTATCTTTGGGCAAGTCAACTCACTCCAAAAGGAATCACTAGATAGCCACCTTATACTTTGGTATACATAAAGGAAGTTAAAATGCCTATACATCTAAAACTAAATGCATTTTCCATGTTACAAGAACTAAAGACATGGAAGAAGAATCCCCTCTTCAAACGTGATATAGTCAATTAATGTAGTTAGAAGAACAAAGAGCACAAGCATCGACAATTATGAGCAAAATACAAGAAATAGTTAAAAGACATTTGATCAGAGTACTACTACTAAAGACTTCCAAAAATATCAATTGTTTTTACTCGTGAACAAAGCATAGGAGAAGCTATATTTTCATAATAAGTTCAAAGCTCTCAGGATCAAGCCATATCAGATTGAAAAGGTTTTTGGTTTCAATTATTACTTGCTAAAATTTATGAGTGGAATAGTTCAAACATTGTCCGTGAATGGGAATTAATACCTCAAGCATTTCTTTGTCTAATTTTAGAGTCTCCCCTTTGTACATAAACATTTACCTCTTTATTTTTCCTCTTTGTATATATTTCTTCCATATCACCTTTCATTTTGAGTCCTTTTTCTTTCTTTCCATTTTTCCTTATTTTTATTTTTTACTTTTTTTACTCCATTTCCCAATGGACAAGGCTCTCTAGATTCTCAGCAACCCATAAGGGGTTACTATCCCAAAGTTGGAGATAAATGTTGATCGAAGTTCGATTCCTTTGGTCATACTTACTCTATTGTATATCCCACACTAAGTCATTTTCCCAAACTATGGGTTGTGGGAACACAACCCATAGTCATCACGAGTCCATAGTCTCGTAAGTCTGCATTAACAACCCTTAGTTGTTTTTTCCATTTTGTATTACCATTTCTTCACATTTCTCACACTTAGCCAATTCTTTGTTTGTGGGAGTCCCATTGCAAAGTAAGAACTATCCCAAAAGGTCCACAAACCCGCAACCCACACTTCCACCTTCTCTAAAATTACCCTCGTGCATTTGCATCACTCAAAATGGACCGTTTTGATACTTATTTTATTTATTGATTGTGCATTTCGAAGTTCCCCCTTCAACTCCCCTTTCATCTCCCACATCCTGCAACTCACAAACCCACTTTAACCAGAACTCCCCTTGCATTACTCACTTTACACTTCCATACTTAAGCCATTTTTTCTTCACCCTGATACATAATCACACTCCCTAAGAACATTTATGATGTTATCACCACATCAGCTAAAACACGATATGAATTAATATCATTATTAAATGGAATGACTCTTGTAAAACCCCCATCTTAAATCCAAATCAAATCATGCAATTAACAATTTTGAACTAAGTGCTACAGCATGTGATATCAAGGTAATACGTGGAGAATTTAGTAAGATATTAAATCCTTGTTGTAAACTTTTTTCTTAAACAAAACTGTCACCTATTCACTTAGATTAATTTTTGACAAGTATGTCAAAAAATAAAAGAGAACAATATTGTAGAGACATTATCAACACATTGGGATGAGAATACCATGAATTCCAATTGTCTAAATAATTCAAGTGGTATTCAACACTTTCCCAATAAGAAATATACTCAAAAAAAGTTTGATTTTTCAAGATTGCCCTTGTCGAGTGTTCATCCAAAAGTGTATGACTTTACCCCCTGATGGGGTGTTAGGATTCCAACTCAGTCCAGAGGACACGTGGAGCACCCAACACATATCAGAGGGACCAGTGGTGTGCTCCATCTCCGAGGATGACACGTGATCCCCCATGACGCAACCCTTCCCCTTAAATGACATTCATTGCGACCTCCCATACATTTCACTCCCTCACATACTTGATCTTTTGTCTCATGTGTATGAGCTTCAATTACATTTTCATGGTGACGAGTTACCTGCCAGTTCTTCTCCTCCTATGTGTGTGTGAATCCATGTATTGGCTTATAGACTAGGGGTTTTATCCTCCAATTACATCCTTAGCCAATTTCTTTGATGCTCTCTATCTGTTTAGCTTTATCGTCTGGACTAGCTCCCATGTTGGTTACTGTGTGCCTCTCTTCGGCCGCTTCCTTCTCCCAGAAATTCCCAGGAAGTGAGGGAGGAATAAACGAGGTAGAATGGCTCATTTTCCACCTTTACTTGGTCCTCCAGTTCTAAGTTATGCATCCTCTTATTCATTTGATTCATTTGTTTTTCATTTTTATAATTTTAATTTGAGGGAAATTCATGAAATTTAGGGCTTTGACCCTAATGATTTATTCATGACACACATGTCTGCAGTTGGTTATGGTTCATTTTTCATCAAGGATACTCAATTGAAGGGAGGAGGAGGGGGTAACCAAAAGCCTCAAGAAGCCTCTCTTGAAAAAATCCATGATGATATTGATACTTTGGTCATTACAAATTACTAGTATAAACAAAAATGGTGAACCACGACAAGTGGTAACACTAACCCTGGCTCATTAAATTTCTCACAGAAAATTTCTTCAACAAATAACAAAACTCATGGAAACAATCAAGAACAAAGAAAGTCTCATTCTAAGAACTATAGCAATAGAGAAGACGAAGACCCTTCTAAAAGGGTTATTGAAAAATCACATAGAGCCCTTGTACATCCAAAGAGAAAAAGATAAATAGTTCAAAAGGCATATCAGGAAGTACCAGAATGTGAACTCAAAGACTTGGAGGTTGATGTTGTAATAGGAGATGTTGAATGGGATGAGAAGATATTAATTGAAAATAGAGAAATAGCAGAAGAATTGGATATTCAGGAGCCAGTAGTGTTTGAAGAAGAGATTGTCACACTATATCACGCGACCTTCAATAAAAGTTCAAAGAAATTGTTAATTGAGAAAGTTCATTTAAAAATGAAGAAAGTTGTCAAAAGTTGGAATTCAGAAATTGATATTCAAGGAGTAAAACCTTCTAAGGTTATCGAATTCCATGAAGCCATGAGAGAAGCTTTAAAATATTCAATTGATGAAATAGAAAAGAAAACTCGATCTTGAAGGAAAGAGTGAAAGAACTCGAGAATGTTGTGTTGCCAATACCTTTATTTGTTGAACCAGTTGTTTCCATACAGCCACTTAATAATCTAGAAGACATATCAGAGTCAAGATCGAGATTAAAAAGTGCCTCAAGTGTATTGACTACTATTAGAAAGTATATTGGAGATAATATTCAAAAGAGAATTTATTTAATCCTTGAAATTTGGGAATTAGGAACTGGTTCAACTACTCTCTCTCCAAGTATTTTAAAATTCAAGGAATATCTCCAAAAAGACTTAGAAAATGATGAGCACTTTTACAAAGAATTTGTTGGTGCCTTTTCTGCCAAATTTTCAATTTTAAATCAAGTCCATCGAAGGGAAAAAAAATATTCCTTCCAAAGTTTGACTAAAACAAATAAATGCATGTTGGCTAAAGAGGATCAAGTGTTTACGAGAAATACTTGTTGAATGTGACACTATAAATTCAAAAAGAGGTCATTTATTCCTTAAGCTTTTTGAGTTAACCAAAGAATTGGAGGGCCCACACTTGATAATGGACTCAATATTGTTTTCAAGGGATCAATTACAAGAACAGTTGGATGCCCTTAAAACTTTGTGGGCAAGTGAATTTAACGACCTAAATGAATATTCATAGGAAGAAGTTGAAAAGTGGTTAATTCATTATGTGAAAAAAAATGAAGACATTGAAGACACATTTCACCGGCTAGGTTTTGATTTTAAATATATTGAAAATGACTTGTTTGATGTAAGGACCAAGCATGAAACAACAGTTACTCCCATGCGGGAGTACATTGAACTATGGTTAAATAATGCCTTGATAAAAATAATTGAACCAGATCAACAAATAGTATTTATTACCGTTAGGGAACCTCCAATCGAGAAACTTATAAAAGAGACTTCAACAAGAAAATGATGGGTCCAGTTTTTTTAATCATAGTATGTCAAGTGGCCATATTGTTAAACCTTTTACTTCCTTTCTTCTCATTAGAAGTCACCCATCCTTTTATGTTTCGTGATTTGTAAAAAACAAAGGTTGATTCCTAATCGTGTCTTCTTTGTTTCTTTCGGGTCTTTATTTTATTATTGGTCCATAAGAACCCCATCCTAGTCCATTTAGGATGAACGCTTTTACTTTTAAGAATATTACAAACTTTTAAAAAAAAAATTGTATATTTTGTTAGGTTCCCCAAAGAACTATTCCAGGCAAATGTATAGTGACTTCTCTGACTTTGAGTTTTAAGCATGAGATTTCAAGAATGTGTCTATCAAAAGAATTAGTTTTAATTGCAAAATCATGTTAATTTCTCTGCAAATGTGGTCCTGATTCCTTAATATGTCCAAGGATGTGTTCTAATTTGGTTATGTTGTGATGGAAATGGATTCCTTTAAGATTTCTCATTTTAATGGTTTACAATCTTGTACAATATTGTGAATATTCATTTTTGAATTTTCTTGGTCATTTCTCAGGTGTTCTTTGCATGTGAATATTTATTTCCTTAAAAGTCTAGTCTTTTATAGAATTCCCTATAAAACATGCATTTTATTTAAATAGGAGTACCACCTCTCTAAAAATGTAGGAGGATTTATCCTTGTGATGTTATCTTTAAGACCTTGAACAGTGTTTTAGATCAAGGGTAATCCTTCAAGAAGGATCCAAAAAATTTAGGCCCAAATGGACCAACAATGGATTTCTATTTAGCATTTTATGATTCGATAGAGGAAAATTTATTGTGGGTAGTGGATGAATAAATATCATAGGGAAAGATTCTATGTTCCATCAACTCAACATTCATATCCCTCATCCCAAGGAAGAATAATCATGATTTTTTTAGGACTACATGCCAATTTCTTTATGCCATGTAATTTATAAAATAATAGCCAAAACGGGTTAAATAAATTATTCTTTGGTTCCATCTCTCAAGAGCAGTTTGGGTTCTTGCATAGTGGAGGTTTGGGAAGGTTTTCATACCATAAATAAAAAAAATAAAAATAAATAAACATAAAAAAAAAGCATACCAAACATGGTTCTTAAATTAGATCTATCTAAGGAATTTGACAAGTTAAGTTGGTTGTATCTTAGACTAATGTTGATCCATTTTAGGATAAGTCTAGATGGTAAAATAGATAATGGGTTGTCTCTCATTATTATCATATGCAATGTTATTCAATATTTGGACCCCTAGATTATTTCCCCCTTCAAGGGAATTAAGACGAGGTTATTTGTTGTCACCTTTCTTTTTCTTTTGTGTAGTTGAAGGACTAAGTAGGGAAGTAAAGGAGTATTAAAGGGAAGGAAATTTAAAATGGATAAAAAGGTATATCTCTAGCCCCATCACATTTATTATTTGTAAATGATGTTATCTTGTTTGGTTTGTGTATTGTGAGGGAAGCATAGAAATATAAGGAAATTCTATATTTATACTATAGAGAAACTAGGTTAGGAGCAAACTCACACAGATCCAATATTCTATTCAATGGTTTTACAATTGAGAAAGATGGAGGATAGTCCAAATTGTTTCTTTTAATGCATCATCCTTTAATAATGGGATGAAGTATCCAGGTTTCATGTTGAAACCTAATGATTATAGGTTTAAATATTGGAACCGTCTCTATGAAAAAATAGAAAATAAAGTCTCAAATATGTGTCATAGGTGGTTATTAAGAGGAGGAATATTGATGTTGGTAAAATATATCCTTGAAGCTAATATTATTTACTATCACTTGTTAGAATTTATTCCAAAAGGCATGGTGGAAAAAATCAGGAAGAAATGTTTAAGTTTCTTATGGTCGGTGAACAAAGATAAAGGATCCTTTAAAAAAAATCCTATGGTTAGATATCTCTAAAATTTCGAATTAGGAAATTTGCAAGAAAAGAGAATGGAAATAACCAAGAATATGCATAAAGAGATGATGAGGCTATAAATTACTAATCATTACACTTTCCATACAAAAAAGAGGCTTGGAAGGAAGCTTTGTAGTTAACTAGAGGAAAATACACTTGGAAAGGAATGTTTGTAGCCATCTATTTGGACAATTGGTTTAAGGATAAATAAATCAAAGACCACATGGCCTTACCATGTTTAGTCTCTCGAGCTCTTTGGTTTTCCATTGCTGGACATGCGTTGTGGAAATAATATTCGTGAAAATCCTAAGTATGGAAGATGTTCACAAAAGAGGAAGAAACGAGACAAGGAAGGAGCGGAGTGCGCAGTTGAGGCACATCCAGGCTTGGGATCACGCAGTTGAGGCACATTCAAGAGTACAGTGCACAGTAAGAGGAATAAAGCAGAGGAATAAAGTAAAGGAATAAAGCAGAGAATAAAGCAAGAGAAGAAAGAAGACAAAAAGGAAGGATGACAACCCGACATGCTAAAGATAGAAGGATGCCAAAATGCAGGAAGAACAATAGTGAAAGTGAAAAATCACAATGCAGAAGGAAAAAAAATATTTATCAACGATTCAACTTGAGTTTTCAGGAATTGTAATAGGGTTTTTTGGGTGAGAAAAGTAGGGTTTTAATCCCTAGAAATCGTGTATAAATATGAAATGGGTTGGGAGAATAAGGGTTCCTCCTTAGTGGTACCTCATTTTTCAAGTCCTCTCTTTTAGTTCCAATGAGTCGAGAGTTTTGTAAGAGAGAAGATTCTATGTCTAAATGTTAAGAAGATTATGCAGAGAGAGAGAGGCTTGCACTTCAGAGAGACTAGGCTAGATGAAGGAAAATATAGCATGTTGTATCTTTGTAAGCGCAGTGTGCAAGCCTAAGACAATTACAGAAAGTATAACAAAGAAGCCAGTCGTTGTGGATGTAACCCAAAGTTAGGTGAACCACGCTAACTATTGTGTTTATTTATAATTTATGTGATTGATCATGGATACTTTCTTGATGCATGTTAGACTAGAGTTATATTCTATGAGATCATTGTTCAATATATATGAATGTTACAGTAATTGGGTTATGCTAAAATCTGAGTTATAATGGTAATATATAATTTAATTCACTAAGTAACCTAAATACAGAATAATGTGCATAGAACATATAGGTAAGAATAAATAGGATGATCACCTCCCATTCCCTCACTACTACAGAAACTTGGTTCATGCAGTCCCAATAGATACCTTGGGTGAGACTTCACTTGCATGCAGTTGATGTTGAAAGGGACAGTGTCTGAAGGGTTTTGTTGGACAAGATAACTTGAACCTAGGGTCTTACAACTGCAGGCACACCAACAAACGTTTTTTTTGTTGGGACCCAGAATCTGTGATTGATGGAATGTTTTGGAGGTCGAATAAGAAGGAAATATCATAATGGTTAGAAGGGAAGGAACGAGATTTTTCTCAGAAAGAGAATAGAAAATCATGGATGAGTAACGAATAGTGGATGCAAATGTATGTCTACACAGAGCTGCATGAAATTTTCTTTGGCGAATTTCTTATTATTTTCACTGATTGATTAAAAAGTTTAGTGGAGAATACTGGAAGGTACCGAAACGTAGTGCTGGGGAACTGGACTCCTGAGTGGTTCCTCATTTTTTAAGTTCCTCTCTTTTGGTTCCAATGAGTTTAGAGTTGTGTTGGAGAGAATATTCTATGTCTGAATGTTAAGGACATGTTGCAAAGAGAGAAAGAGAGAAAGAGCGGCTTGCATTGTAGAGAATCTAGGCTAAATGAAGAAAAAGATAGAATGGTGTATCTTTGTAAGCGCAATGTGTAAGCCTAAGACAATTACAGAAAGAATAATAAGGAAGCCAATCATTGTGGATGTAGCGCAAAGTTGGTGTAAAAACCCCAATCATTACGACTACAAGCGAAGCAGAAAGTGCAATTTTTTTTTTCTTTTAGGCAGGAAGGCAATGACGACAAACAGTTGAACCACACAACCTAATGATGAACACAAGCATGCAGATCAGTAAACAAACAAATACGACTCCACGCACTAGCACCCCGATCAACTGGGCGACACATGCATAAATCAAAGATAGAAATGACTACCCACCGAACACACGACACAACAATGCTTACAAGATAAGGACAACATCCACAACGCGAAGCGCAGACTCCAACCAAGTTATCCTTCGCCTCTATCCAATAGGGCGTGCCATGATCCCCTCATTAGAAATCATGTCATCCCCTAGTGATAGGCGCGATAATAATCCTAGCGCAACATAAACTATCTAGACCAAGGACTCTAGGTGAATCCAACGCGCTAGAAGTCGAAATACTAACAAGAAGACTGCACCCACACCCCAAGCAACAGGTCGACAAGATGCAATATGATGACCTTCAAATGTGAAAGCACAAGCTATTACACGACTTTTCCAACCACCAACCATTAATTGTTAAGCAAGATGTCTAAGTGTGAGGTAGTGAATTGTTACCAAGATACTATGGTCATAAAAGTTAACACAAGGTGAACTAAGTTGGGCGTTGAACAACAACAAGAAATGTTGATTAACAATTACCCACTGTCCATTAAATTAAGAGAACTATTGATCTACGTTGCTTATAAAACAAACGACTTTGTTTTCAAACTACCAAGTCTAATTAATAATTTAACAATATAAAACAATATTAACGATATCCATATATCACGCTACTAATATAACACTAACAACAATATTAATTTACCACATGTTGTCTATTAAATGTCATTCGGTTGTCGTTCTTTATTCCATTAGATAAACACACTGCCCTTAAATTATATTTTAAATTAGTAGTAAGTATCTTTGTGTAATCAAATCAATACCATCATGTCGGGCAAGACATTCAATATTAAATCGCCACAGGAATGTGAATAAAGATGTTCATTATAAACTATATAACTGTCGACTATTATTATGCATAACCCATATAAAAGGGTTGTCAATTTAATTATGATAACTATCAACACTATCACACAATCAAGCTATCAATTTAAGATTATTGTCAACGTTGTCCTTAAACATTAAAATTGTTGAATAATAACATTTATTATCATCATATTAAAATTGTCATAAAATGCAATTACCATTACATGTAAAACGTTGTTTCTAAAATTATAAATATCTGACACACATCATACATCCCACGTTGTCGTTGAACTAAGGCAGGAAATGGTGAAATCGTTGGACGAGTTATGACAGGGCTGAGTGGAAAGTGGTAAGGTTGTGTGTGAAATCAAGGCAGAGTAATAATTTGCTAACCAACTGTCAATAATATTAATGGCTATCAATATTATATTACAGAGTATGATAACATTGTGTATTATATCGCTATCCTAAAAATCAATACATCTACTGTGACATCTGAACTATATCTCTATGCCACGTACTATCCTATCAATAGCCATCAATTTATTAATTACATTACGGTGATAGCATCATAAATCGCTAGGTAACTGTCAGCTACTAAATACATCACGGTGATAGCCAAAAAGGGGTTGGGATATATTTAAAAGGAAATGCAGATGAATAAATAAAAACATGTCATAAATAACGTTGTCACCTAAGAGTCAATCATTTATCAATCGTTGTCAGATAGTAATCTTGCATTCAGTATAATTTAAATGCAGCCAGAAAGAAAACGTTGTCACTGAAGGTATAAATCCATTGTCAAAAGAATGTTAGAAAATGCATGGGTGAAAAAAACGGGTTCGTTGGCATTCGGGGTTCAAAAAAAATGCAGCCAAAAGATGAAATACTTGTTTCTTAAACAAATGTGAATATGCAGACATTCACCTATAGAGAAACGCGTTGTATTTTATCCACTAAATACATTGCCCTAACTATTAAAAATCATAGTCATCGTGCACTCAATGTATGTGAAATCACAGTCAAAAAAATGTGTAACAACTGAGGAAGGCACGTTGTCCAATTCATTGTATATACAAATTCGTAATGAGAAAAACACAGGTATATAAAAACTGTGCATGGTGCCAAAACCGTGGATCAGAAATGGTGCTAAGCAGCAATAAAATCGTGGTTTAATGAAACGCGGGTATAAAATACAATTCAGAACGTAGAGTAAAACAAATCATTGTGGTTTATCATTGTGGACGCTCTGACATTAATAACACAACACCCAGGCACAAATTTAATGTGGTTTATCACAAAATTGTGGTCAGATAAAGGGGAAAAATAGTTGAGTTTAACATCACGTTTGTTGGGTTTCATCAATAAAAAAAAAAACTGAGTTTTACCATCAGAAAAAGTTCGATGAGTTTAACCTCAAGATTGCAGTCAATAGAAGGTAAGGAAAATGCTGCCAGGAATATTCAACTCAGTCATAAGATATAAAAAAAAATGTTGTCCAAAGAAGGGTAAAATAGTAGTCTATAAATGTATAAACCAAGGGTAAAGGCGTAGGGTAAAATTCGCCATTAAAAAGTTGTAATTTGCAGAGGAAAAAAATCGCAAACCATATGTATTAAAAACTACAGAGTCAATTCGCCATCAGAAGTGATAATCGCAAAGTTAATTGGTAGACCAAATGAAAAAAAAAAACAACCATAGTAAATTTGCCAGGAAATGTATCAACGCGGACTTAAATTGCCAGGAAGGGTATTAAAAACACAGAGTTACTTCACCAGGAAATGCATCAAAATGCAAAGACCAAAACGTAGAGGATCATAAGCGGTTCACTAAGGGAAAGGATAAACAATCGCAGAGGTAATCAATCGCAACAAGGCGCAAGACAATCACTCAACTAGGATCAACCAACAGGGGTAGAAAATTGGGAAAACTATCATTCTCTCATCATCCACACACAGAAATGTGGGGCATTAGGATATATAGGTCTGTTAACACCAAAATGACAACCGTCGATCTGTCTCCTAGCCGACTGATCAGGCATGGACTGATGAACTAGGGATGAGGTCGAAAGATAAAGCACAAACTCTTCAAATAATCAATAAAAAAACAGAACAGTCACAACAATCAAGGATCGGTGGCCAAGGAGATCTAAGCGATGCAGTAAGCATAAAGCTATGATCATTTTAAGTTCTCAATAAAAAAATGCTAAGTAAAACAATTTTCTTTACACAATAAAAGTACAGAAATAAAAGCGCAAGATCAATAGTAATCTACCATGCAAAATAAAAGCATGTGTATCGTAGCCCAAGGTGACAGCTCTAAGTCGTTGTCCCGCGTGCTCTGTGTAGCTCTCGCTTTTCGACCGATTTGAATTCACCAGTACCTCCCAGCCTACGCTAGGGGTACTATTCTTCCTCCTTAGCCCCCCGAGCTGCAAAGGGGCCATGCACTCTAAACCAAAGAACCACTAGCAACCAACTCACCTCGAAAGGTCGAGATACCACTCGTACCCAAGCTGAGTATCCCAACTCCCACAAGATAAGTCATTCAAGTCAAAAATTATGTAGCGTAACGTTATGCATGACAGAAGAGATCCATACTCCTCCTCCTCCATCCTTTTTATAGAGTTTCTAAGTGATTTCTTTCCCAATTTCCCATTTAATTTATTTTTCATTAATTTAATTCAGAAAAACATCCCCTGTACACATGTCACCCGTCTCCTTAGTTGCACCAGAAATTAATTTCATTAATTATTTAATTACCCCTATTTCCCTCACCCACCTAAAATCATTTCTAGAATCACTCCTAGGTGTCCCCATATTCCCTTACACGTTTTAATGACTTACGCCCTTACTAAATTCCTAGTTGAGTTCAATTTAGAAAGTTCTTAAAGGCAAGATTCCTTACTAAGTTAGTCATTCTCCTTTTTCCTTATGTTTCCCTTTTTCTTTATGTTTCCCCTTTTTCCCTTGGTTTCTTAATTCTTTTAATTTTCCCTCTTTTCCCTTTTTATCTAAAACTCAAATTAGCAAGTGTAGAAAATTACCTTTTCCCCTTTTTCTTTTTAATTAATAAATTTTTATTAGCACATGTAACAAAACATTCAATTTCCTTTTAAAATTTTAATCCCTCAATATAATTTGATTTTAATAAATTAATTGAATTGCTTACCCCCTTCTCGTCAAATGTTTAATTATGATTCTTTTTATTTTTATTTTGCACAAGTATTACTTAGACCTAGATTTTAAATTCCTAGGTTGGGTGACATTTTTATTAGGGAAAATGTTTTTAAATATTTCTTGTCACATCATTCATTCTAAGGCCATCTAGGTTTATTCACTTATTAGTTAACAACGTGACGTTCCCTTCAGGATGCACTAGGTGCTCCAAGGGTGCCACTCTCCTCGTTCTGTTTCCCTTGGAGGACGTGCCCTTCAGGACGCACTACGTGTTCTAAGGGTGCCACTCGCCACTTTCCATCTTTCTTGTGTGACATGCCCTTCAGGATGCACTACGTGCTCCAAGGGTGACACTCACCTCTTTATGTTTTTCTTGTGCAACGTGCCCTTCAGGACGCATTACGCGCTCCAAGGGTGTCACTCGCCTCTTGAATGACTTGGTAGACATCAAAAACCCTTGGAGTCAATACTCCACCAGGTGATCTTGTGGGAGACTAAGGGCCTCTAAGGAATAAGGCCCTTGCCTTATTGTGCACCCCTTAGAATCATTGTGAGCGACTGTCGCAGTCTTCCCTCACGGCATCGTGGTTCTTCTTGAACTAGGTAACCATTAACCTACAGTTCGAGCCACGACGGGAGTGCTAGTAGGTTGTGGAAGGGATGCTATCCACACCTCTCCCTCAACGTCCCTGGCTATCGTGCGTGACCCCTCTACTCCACATGTGAGTCTGGTCGGCAAGATATCGTCAGCCTGCATCATCAATGAATCATGACAAAAATAAAATCAATCATCATAACATCTAATCAGATGTGCATATGTCATATCAACAATAATCAAAACACAATAGTACACTCCCTAACTCGATCTGGAGTCCAAGGGGTGTCATCGATGCATATACTTCCTCGAGGTCCCAAGTCCTGCACACTCAGGAGAAGCCATTCAATAGCACATGTCTATGTAAACACACAAAATAACATATCCATAATGCCTCATAATCATAATCAAACGGCCAATAGTATAATAATCTGGAGCACTTGCAAGCAAGTGTCCTCAAATAATAAGTTCACTCAGTGCGCACAAGAGTGGGATGTTACATACACCCCCTCACGGTACCATAAGTCTATTTATCAAACAAAAATGGAAATTGTTGGCGCATATCATATGCGTCCTCGCAGGTCGCCGAGTGCGGACTATAGTTGTCCCACTAGACCTTGACCTAATCTATTGTTCGACATCGTAGTTGTCAAATGCGATGATCCAGGATGCGGATCGGCTCAGCCATGAGCGCCCCCTTGTCCGATACCTGCAAGGAAATCATGTAAATAACATGTGTAGGATCACTAATATAATATCTCAAAACATATACGTAAAAAACATCGTGCATACGCCTCAAAGAATCAGGCAAGGCTAGTCGATAGGCCATGGGCCCCTTTCTCTCCACAATATCGAAAGGTCCCACGAACCTAGGAGAGATTTTATCTCCCTTTCCAAACTTGATCGAACTCTTATGTGGTTTTACCCGCAAGAAGACTTGATCGCCTACTTCGTAACTACGGTCGACATAGCACGCATCGGCATAACTCTTATGTCGACCCTGCGCTTATTTGATCCTGTGTCTTATTGTTTGCATTGGATCTTCCATTTCTTGGATCGCTTCTGGTCCCACCAGGACCCTATCCTCAATTCGATCCCAACTCAAAGGCGTCTGACATGGTCGCCCATAAAGAAACTCGAAAGGCGCCATCTTAATGGTGCTTTGGTAATTGTTGTTATATGTGAATTCTACCAGTTGCAAGAATTCTTCCCAACACTTTTGTTGGTCCATCACGTACATGTGCAACATGTATTCCAAGATCTGATTTGTTCATTCGGTCTGCCTGTCAGTCTTCGGGTGATACGTAGTACTAAAGTTAAGTTGGGTCCCCAAGGCCTCTTGGAAACTAGTCCAAAATCGTCCAGTAAACATCGATCCTCGATCGGATATAATCCTCTTAGGTATGCCATGCAGCCTCACAATCTCACTGATGAAAACTCTAGCTATCTCAGGTGCTCGATACGTCGTACACACAGGAATAAAATTAGCACTCTTCGTCAAAGTGTCGACTACCACAAAAATCGAGTCATGTCTCCTTGTCGTCAGTGGCAATCCAACATTGAAATCAATCAAAATAACCTCCCATTTCGATTCAGGAATAGCATGTGGCTGCAATAATCCTACTGGATGTCTATGTTCAGCCTTTACCTGCTGACATTCTAGACATCTAGCCACATAGTTGACTATGTATGCCTTCATTCCTTTCCATAAGAATAAGGGTTTAAGGTCTTCCCTCATCTTCGTGACTCCCGGGTGAGCCATGTACATTGTTTGTTAGCCTCGTTTAGGATCAAACTCCTCAACTCGTCATTTGGTGGTACGTAAGTCCAATTCTTAAACCTCTATAATCCATCTTCGTCAAATGTAGGTCCTTCAAATCTTGGTACCAACATTGTGTTTTGTCTGATAAAATCCTTGACCTCTTTGTACCAATCATCGTCGCGTTGTAAAGTTAGAATCTTTTCACATAGATTCGTCTGAAGTGGAAATACCAAAAATATGCAAGGTCTCCGACTTAATGCATCTACCACTCAATTCATTGTTCCTTTTAAGTAAGTAATCTTTAAGTCGTACTCGCTAA
>ML776962.1:510408-524115 GCA_009831015.1 Picea engelmannii
TTAATGACAACAACTAAATATATAGCAATAGAAGTCGGGGACAACTCAAATTTAATAGTGTACTATACTACCATGGTCGATAGTTATTTAATCAATTTTTGTTTCATTATTTAAACAAAACGTTATTACATTGAAGATACATTTTAATTTAATTTAAGATTCATACACGTTACAGGGGAGAGAACATGTACTATATGGGGACATGTGAAATTTAAGGAGGTCGATCAGACATAGCGAGAAAATCAACATCTTTGGGGCTCATCTTCCTTAATCCCACCATTTAGGAACAATTTATTAGCAGTCATCGGTCCTCTGATTGTTGAAGTGTCTCAAGGATGTAAGGAAAGCCTCCAATATATGTACACCCATTGGAAACACAAGGAGCTGGTCATTCCATGATGCAGAGGAGGCTCCAATGGATTCAAAAAAAAGTAATAGTGGTTGTCAAGATTCTTGCTCCATGTTTGGTAATTGTTCCATTCATAAACTATATAACTACACTTTATGGTTTTTTAAAGTATACAAGTGTTATATCAAACAATGTGAAGCCATTTAGTTCTAAAAATTGTTTGGGTTCTCATTTTTATTTTGAAAGAACTCATAATGCAATCGAAATTATATAGATCGAGCTAAAAATCCTTTTTTGATTTAGATGTTTTACAACATTTCAAACATTAAAGGAATTTCTTGTTTACTTTCAAAATATGCATGCATAAATATTTTTTTGTAGATTAAAACACCATTTTAGCTATGATCTCAAATCTGTAAAAATGTCCCTATCATAACTTTAAAGTGTTAAGAGAAAACCTTCCTCGTCCGGTAGAAAGTAATCCATAGAAAGTGACTTCCCTGGAATGCTAGAAAACCTTTTTGATTTAGATGTTTTAGAGAATTTCAAACATAAAAAGAATTTCCAAATGTCCCCATCATACAGTTAAAGTGTTAACCCTAGGAATCCATCCTCGCCTGGTAGAAAGTGACTACCCGAGACCACCCTTACCTTTCATTCATGTTGTGAGTGAGTTTTCCATGAACAACCTTCCACCCAGGAGGGCAAACTTAATTGAAACCTATTATTACAACTTGCAAAATCGATGACAAATGTATATTTTTAGTAATTGTCTTTCTCTTACTATTTCTTGTTGTTGAGAAATAATTATAAAAAAATCAAAGTTGATTAAAAATGAAAATTCTAACCTATGGCTCTTGTTATTCTGCAAAATAAATGAATAAAAAATCAAAGTTGATTAGAAATGAAAATTATAATCTATGGCTCTTGTTATTCTACATAGGAATAGACATTGATTCTTTTATTCCCATTCAACGAACTAAGAAGGTTGTGTAGCTTCACAAAGTGTATATTTTCTCTTCTTTGGATCATGTACATTCATATCATGCCACCCATGTACATCCATGAGTAGGGAGTATCCACCTTCATACATACCTGGAGAGCGAATAGCCACATGCATAAATGCCTCGAGAGAAAATACCCACAAGGAGTAGCCACCCGTGTACATTCTTGGAGAGCAAATAGCCACCATCCTAGAGAGAGCCCAAAAATATGATAACAATTCTTGACATTAACGAAAGACGGGTTTCAAGAATTATCGAAGTAAATCCTATCCTCTAATCTGAGTGCCAGCTGGAAGAGGAGCAGGGCGTGTCATATGTTGAGAATGCAACGTTGAGACACTCGACATGCAATGTTTAGACACTCAATAGTATAAGAATATAGATGGTAGAATTATGAACTTTGGATATGCAATAAGATATGATTTTAGGATATGCCATAAGATAAGATGGTTAAAATAAAAACTTAGGATATACCATACTAACAACAAATGTTAAAGAACTAGTGCTATCTCTTGAGATAGCATTAGTTTATATCTATATTCTAAATCAAAAACCTTAAGTTTAAGCCTAACAAAAAACATAGATAAATTAAAATGGCCTTGATTTGAGGCCAAATAAGACCTGATTGGTCAACAAAACATGTTGAAAGATCTTATTGGACTAGAAAAATATTTGATAAATCTTCAAGTAAAAACTTAGGATAAGTTACCAAAAAATTATTAGTTTGCGTGTGGAATAATATGAATGGAGAAAATTCCATGTAAAAACATGCATATGGTTAACGTTGAAGGTTCCCATGTCGTTCAAATTTTTAGAGCTCTGCTAGGGTTCCATTTTGCGGCAAGGGTTTACTGCTTTTCTCTTTGCTGCACCAGGCCACCTTGGGCCAGGGCGAGCCATTAATCCACCTGAGGGCGAGCCACCTGGGCCAGGGCGAGCGATTAACCAAGTCATTATGTAGGATAACACAAGTGGTGGCTTCCGTTGGTCGTCCTTTGAACCTCCCCCTGACCTTCATTCTTAGTTTTTCTTTGAGGGATCTGTAAAAGGAAAAGCTATGGATATTAACCCAGGACCAGCTCATGCAAAAGAAGCTCATCCTTGGGAACCTGGGAAATGCATTCTTCAAGCACTGTTAGCACCGAAATATGTGGTCATCACACCCAGAATCGAAGAAAAAAAACAATATATGAGGGATTATTATCTGGTTGGCAAATTCTTAAGCCTCTGGCCTTATGAACGCGAGCTCATCAAATGGATACACCAGTGGTGGAAACCCAAGGGCCATTATGACCTAAAGCTGGGCTCCAAGGTTTTTTTCACCATCATATTTCACAACCTAGAAGATCGAAACTGCATCTTTGATGGGGGACCATACTTCTTCAACTCAGTCGGCCTCTTCCTATGCTTTTGGACGAAGAAGTTTAGCCCCGAAAAAGAATACTTTTCAAATATACATGCCTGGATCCAACTTTATTCCCTGCCACATGAGTTCTTGTTATAAGAGATCCTTTCTGGCATTGAAAATACCATTGGGTTTTATGTCAAGTCCTCTGAGGCTGCCAAGCAAAGAAGGTACACTTCCTATGCTCACATCTATGTCTATCTCAATATTTCCAAACCCCTCCCTGGATCCATAGCCCTATAATACCATGATGAGGAATGGTCTCAAACTATAGATTACTCACATACCTGTTCGATGTATAAAATTTCATGAGAATGGAAATCTTTTCATATATTTCCCTCTCAACGCCACGAGCAACGCCAAAAACCCTGAAGCAAGCAAATCAAAAGACGACTTCACTCAAGTGGCTAGTTGGTGACGTCAAGTGGCCAAGAAAANATGTATAAAATTTCATGAGAATGGAAATCTTTTCATATATTTCCCTCTCAACGCCACGAGCAACGCCAAAAACCCTGAAGCAAGCAAATCAAAAGACGACTTCACTCAAGTGGCTAGTTGGTGACGTCAAGTGGCCAAGAAAATGGTAACACCTACAAATAAGGAACCATCCTCGAGTAATTCGTTTGATGCCCTTCAACAAATTCGAGTGGACATGGATGAATCGCAAATTCCCCCTCAAGCAAATGCAATCCAACGCAATCCAAAAGGAAAATAGAGGATACCCTTGTCTTGGAGCAGATCCCTCTCGTTCCCCCTTCCCACACCAAGGATAGTGAAGCATATGATCTCGAGGAAGGAGATGCAGAAATCAACTTAGATGAACATGACCTAGAAGGAGTGGACCTGGTACATCTTAAATAAGCTTATCATAAATAGGAACTCTATACCATCCCTCCAGATCAGCTACGCAATATTCATAAGGTATTCCTCAACTCTTCAGCAGCCTCCTCAGCCAAATCTAGTTTTGGACTGGGCATCCATCATAACCAACAGAAAGTTCAGCTCAAAATTCAGAAGGACAAAAAGAAAAGAGGTAGAAAATACACCCAGCGGCTCATATAGGAAATTGGTCATTTCATGGTGAACTAAGGTTGGATTCAACTGATATCTGACAGCTTTCCACCTCTCCCCCCCCCCATCATCATCATGAATCTCATCTCATCAAATATTCGGGGACTCAATGGTTGTAGCAAGCAAAGGCTTCTATGAGATTGCATCATAGAAGAACAACCTAACATTTTGTTTCTAAAAGAAACAAAATTTGCAGGTGAAGAGATGGAACAAATCCTCTCTCGATGTTGAAGGTAGGGGAAAATGATAAGCACTTATGCAATGGGCATAGGTGGAGGTTTGGCTATCCTCTGGAACCCAAGCTTTGTGCTCTTGGAGAAATTCTTCACTACCAGATGGACAATCACAACAGAATACCAGGTCATTGGCTCCAATAGGTCAGGATTTCTCACTAATGTTTATGGCCCCACTACTCAGAGGGACAAGCTCCCTTTCATTCAAAATATGTATATTCTTAGAACCCTCATCGAAGATCGAAGATGGATATTGGGCAGTGATTTCAATATGGCCTACAATATTGAAGAGAAAAGAGGAGGGATTTGCATACTCGAGGGGGAAAGTGGGCAATTTCAATCCTTAATCGACAAGCTCTGTCTCATTGACCTCGAAACCCACAATGGCCTCTTCACTTGGTCGAACCGACGTTCAGGATCCTAGCAGATCACTTGCCATCTAGATCGCTTCCTCATCTCAGAGTCTCTCTTGTTGGATGGTCTCTCACTAGATGCGTATATCCTTGACGCCTCAAGTTCTGATCACTGGCCCATTCAGCTCTGGGTGGATATCCCCAGCTCTCCTAGGTGTAAACATTTTAGATTTGAGAAATTTTGGATCACTCTTTTGGAATTCCAATCCATGGCCCCTACTTGGTGGCAATAAGTGGCCATCCCTCATGGTTCCAAAATGTATCGTTTTCAGCCGAAATTAAAAAACTTCAAGCAATGCCTCAAGCTGTGGAACAAAAAGGACTTCAGAAACATATTTGAAGCCCAAAGGAGCTTGAATGATCAAATGAATCTCCTTCATCTTCAAATCAGGAATCAAGGTCTCATAGATCAACTCAAAGAGCAAGAAGCATTGCTCAAAAAATAGTTGGATGAAAGGTGTTCTCAAGAGGAGATCTTGTGGAGACAAAAATCCAGGATACAATGGCTTCAAGAGGGGGAACAAAACACCAATTTATTTCACCACTCAATGATCCAGCGCAGGCACATCAACTATATCCTGCACCTCATTTATGGTAAAGGCCAAATCATCTAGATTCACGAGGAGCTTGAGCAAGAACTGGTGTCCTACGATCAAGATCTATTGTCAGAACCCCCCAGCGACAGATCACCTTCCATTGGAAAAATCACTCAGCACATACCAACCAGCATAACTCAGGATTAAAATGAAGCCCTGCTAAGACCGATAACGATCGAAGAAGTGGATCATGCACTCCATGACACTCTAGAAGGAAAAGCTCATGGACCCGACGGCTTCACGACAGACTTTTTTCATTACTGTTGGCACATGATTCAGAAGGAAGTATGGGAACTCTTTGAGGACTCTTGTAATTCTAGTCAGGTTATCCCTGTGCTAAATGCACTTCCTTAACCTCATCCCTAAAGAATATCGAGTTACTCAACCTAAGAAATTCTGGCCAATTTCTCTATGCAATGTAATTTATAAGCTTATAACAAAGGTGATCGTTCGTCACCTTAAACCCATGCTTCCCTTCATCATTTCTCCCAAATAGTCAAGCTATGTCGAAGGTAGGAAAATTCTTGATAGCATCATCCTCACCCATGAAGTCATCCACTCCCTACAAAGCACGGGTACTCCAGGTATGCTCTTAAAGTTAGACATTTCCAAAGATTTTAATAAATTAATTTGGGCTTACATGAAATCTACTCTTCTTGATTTTGGTTTTGCTCTTGCCTGGGTAGACTGGATTCTCAACCTCACTTCCTCCACTTTCTTTTCTATTCTTATCAACGGTGTCCCTTCCCACCCCTACTCGCCCTCTCGAGGCATTCAGCAAGGGGATCCCTTGTCCCCCTTCCTTTTTATCGTCATGGCATAAGGTCTAAGTCGATTCATCAAAGCATCCATTGTTGACAGATCTTTAGTTGGGCTACCCCTTCATGGCATTGATCCCCCATCTCCCACAGTTATTTCGTTGATGATACCTTAATGACGGGCTCCCGACAGTTCGTGAAGCCCACCAAATACTCCATATCCTACAAACCTATTGTGATGCCTCATGAATGGACATCAATCAAGACAAATCTCAGATCTTCTTTTTTAACACTCTGCTTCCTGTCCAACTTCACATAACAAACCTCCTGGGCTTTTCGCACAGCTCCCTTCCATCCAAATACCTTGGCATTCCCCTCATAGGCAAAGCTCTACGAAACAGCTCCTAGGGAGGAATTCTTTCTTCCTTGGTTAAAATACTTTCCTCTTGGAATTTTCGTTCCATCAACCTTCCAAGTCACCTCATCCTCCTCAAATTTGGTCTGCAAGCCATGCCCATTTACTCTTTCTCGGCTCTGGAAGCTACCGATTTTATTCCAACTGCCATCAAAACTATGCAAAGGAACTTTCTTTGGAAGATTGCAAAGACAAGTCAAAAAGGGGCCCTAATCAACTGGGAAAACCTCTGTAAACCAAAACTAAAGGGTGGTCTTGGGATGCGGGACCCTGCCACTCTCAACAAGGTCCTCAGTTCTAAAATTTGGTGGTGGTGGCTCAAGTGCCCCACTAATATTAGGGCCCATCTTTGGCAACAGAAAATGCTCCACACCTTGCAGAAAAAAAATATATTCAGATGGAACGAGCACACTCATGGCTCCTTGATTTGGAACATCGTTAAGCAAAGAAACTCTTTCATCACTAATCATGCCTTATGGGAAGTGCGGAATGGTAGGACAACTTTGTTTGGGCATGATTCATGGAAACAATGGCCTTCTCTGATGCATTAACCCCTTGCCGAAAATTTCCTTGCCCCCAAAAGTCAATCGGGCTTGGAAACCATAGCAAACTACTCGCAAGAGGACCCCCCCAGTGCCACCTGGCATCTATGGAATTCATCATGATCAGACCTCCACATTCCAGAGTACGTGGATCTTCAACCTTCGCATGAGATTACCAAATCCATAAAAATTCAAATAATTCAGGGAGAGGACATTTTAAGATGGGGGAACACCTCGCGGGGCACCTTCACTATTCAAGAAGCTTATAGTATTAAGGCATCCTTCCATCTTATCCCACAAGAGCAAGTCTTGACGAAAATATGGTTGGCAAAGAACTGGCCCAAAATCATCACCTTCCTTTGGCTTGTAGCACACAAAAGAATCCTTACCTGGAATAACCTCCTGAAGTGAGGCTTCATAGCGCCTTCCATATGCCTACTTTGCTTGAGGGAAGCCAAAACTCAGAATCTCCTACTCAACCTTTGTTCCTATATTTCTCAAATATGGGACCAAAGTGCAATAGTTATGTGCACAATGGATCACAATCAAGAAGGCCTCAAAGAAACCTTAGAAGGATGGAGAGATGTAACTTTTCTCTCTTTCAGCCTCAACCATATCTGGCAACTCTTTCTTGGTTTCATCCTTTGGAAGNACCAAAGTGCAATAGTTATGTGCACAATGGATCACAATCAAGAAGGCCTCAAAGAAACCTTAGAAGGATGGAGAGATGTAACTTTTCTCTCTTTCAGCCTCAACCATATCTGGCAACTCTTTCTTGGTTTCATCCTTTGGAAGATTTGGAAAGAATGGAACAGACGCATTTTCCAATCCATGCAACTTGATTGGAAATTATTCTAGAAATGAATTCACAACAACATTAGAGAAACCATCCATCTGCAGCATTGGAAATATGAGGACTTAATCTGCTCTCCTCATGAACAACCTATCCTGGACAGTTGGAATATCAACTTCAACCCCTCTCCTTCCAGGAACCTTCAACAATCCCAAGCCAAGGGTATCCCTTCCCATTGGTCTCCTCTGCCTCTAGGATTTACCCAGCTAAATTTTGATGGAGCATCCAAAGGTAATCCGAGTGTTGTCAGATTTGGAGTGCTCTTCTACAATAGCCAAGGAAGCATCATTCTCATCTCTACTAGTATCATTCGGCATAATTATAATAATGTTGAGGAGCTCTAGGGTCTTTTGAAAGGTCTGTAGCTCACACAAGAACATGGTTACCGTCTGTTGATTGTCAAAGGGGACTCCAAAATCATTCTCAGCCTCTTTGCAAGAATCCTTAATGGGGAGGACCCCGACAAAATTTGTCCATGCTGGCACCTCACCAATGGCCTCAATTCCATAGTACCTCTCACTCATTCTCACCTATATCTCATCCCCTCGCATATTTCAAGGCGCATGAACCATATCACCAAAAAAATAGCAAATATAGGGGTGACTCAAGACTGACCGGATCTTCTTTGCACATCCTCCACCCACACAAAAAATCTAATCCTCCAGGACTACATCACTCTAGCTCTCAGCACAGACATCCCCTCAGATGGGGTGTCAGTAGGCTCCACATGCTCAAGGGAGAGTGTGGCACCTTCCAGGCTTGCTTTGTCCATGTGACATGCACCTGACTCACCCATATGCATTTATATCCCCCCCCCCGATGACTGAATGCAACATTCATTCCTTAAAGCATTGGAATTGATGCTTTGGCATGCCATTCTCTATGTTTTCATATGGGATATGGATGAAAGACTCTACCCATCACCTCTGCGCTTGTGCCACCCTCCATTTCATCTACTTTATCATGTTGTCGCTCCTCGACTAGACCATAATGCTTCCTCGCTTATTGTTGAACAGTTGTGTGGCTTTCAGCTATAACTCATCTAGTGGATCTCTACTCCCTCATTATATTTCTCTACCTTACCAGCCTTTGTTGCATTGCCTTCCTCTCTACTCCTACTAGTTATGCCTCAGCTTCGAGGGAAACCAAAACAAGGCATAGTCTAGTATCAGAACCATAGGCATATGGCCAACCAACCCCCTCTTTCTCTTCCTCAGCCACCTAGCTCTTCGCCCTCCTCCTCTTCCCAATCCTTCCCTGGTCAGAGTAGCCTTCCTCGACTATCATCGCCTTAGTATTTTCATGTGGAATGGTTTGACCTCCATGGTAATTCTTTGGGCTTCACCCCTGGCCCAATCAAGGATTTGGCTTCTTCTTTGCAACCACCCATGGTCCCTCCGGCACAACCACCTGAGTATTTCATCCCCTTTCCACCACCCTCTCCCCTCATCGTGGAACCCTCTATCCTTGCCCCTTTGGTGGAACTCCTCGTTTCCTTGGAAGATCCCCCTAGAAAACCACCTTCATGCATGGATTGTGCTTCATGTTCATGGATTCATGCCTCATAGGAGATATTACACGACCTGGTTTTTTCCATCAGAAACGATGTGGATGACATGTGCTTTCAGTTGGAGAACATGGAAAGGTGAGGGGAAAGAATTGAATCTTTGCTCACAACCTTGCTCAGCTCCTTGCACTCTCCATATTTGGCAACTCGTGCTCTGGAAAATTCAGCAATGATCGTTGCTCCAGGTATCCAAGTGGCGACAATGAGCAACGTGGTAAAGAGAAACCACCATCTCACATGAGCACAAGTGTCAGCTCACATGCTTGGTTTTTTAATTAATTTTGAATCTTGAAGATCACTCTTGGGCCGTATATGGCACCTTACACAGTCTTTCCAGTCTGATTTTCTAGAGTTAGTCTATTTTGGTCATTTATTTTTCATGACAGTCTCGGTTGAATCGGTTTCCCTACTAAGCGATTCAGACCATATAGTTTAATTTTGTTGATCTTTATTTAATAGACTGGATGAATTGGTTTCCCCCCGGGGCAATTCAACACAAACATAACCTTGGTATGACAGTTGATACTGTAATTTATGTTTCTGAAATGTAATATATAGATTCTTACTTTAATGTGTGTGTGTGTGTGTGTGTGTGTGTGTGTGTGTGTGTGTGTGTGTGTGTGTGAATGGAGAAAACCATTCACAATAATCCATGATTCCCTAAGGCATGGACTAATAATGTTTAATTAATATTATAGTTACCATTTTCAAAGTTTTATTAGTTATTTCATTTCAATAGTATGTATAGTTTTTTTTATTACATATTTTTTTACATTAATATTTATTTAGTCAATTCCCACTAACTCAATCGGTTAAGGTGTGGGTTTTGTTTGCTAAGTGACCCGAGTTCAATATCCTTACAGTGTGTTTAGTCGGGAAGAGACACCCAAAAATCCATCCATGTTAAGGTTTGGTGGGGGCCAAGATGGGTGCGATCCCTGGGTGATTTTGACAGCTTAGATGCCCCTGGGTTGTGGTTTGTTATCCAACGGTTGAAATGCGTAGTGATGTATTGAATTGATTTATTTGAAATTTCCCTTTATTTGAAAGGACCAAATATATCACAAATTAAAAATTAAATGTGGATGGAAAGGATAACCTTCCTCTTACTACTCGAACTAGGACCACTTTTAAATAATACAATTTTTCCTTATATTAACATTTTTTAATTTAGATAAACAAGCAAAATAAATAAACTAAGTGTTCAATGTAGAGTAAAACTTCGTAAAAAAAAAAAAAAATGTGCGGCTCTGCTAGGGTTCCAACTTCGAGCCTCCTAAGCGCGTCGCACTGATTCCTTGTTGCAACCATGGAGTTCAAGGAAGGGGGGCCTCCTGGCCCCTCTTACAACTTTGTCACCGTACCAGATCAAAGCTTCAAACATTTCAAACGTCTGCCCTTTGAGCTTCCAACGGAAATGAAGAACATCATTTGGGAGGAAGAGATACCAAAGGAGAAATCGATGGAAATAGATCCTGAATCAAACCACCCAAAAATGGCTCGCACTTGGGAACCCAGCAAATGCATCCCATGGGCTCCGGTAGCACCCAAATACACTATCAACTCTCCAAGAATAGAAGACCAGAAACAATACATGAAGTATTTCACCGTGATAGGGAAATTTATGGGACTATGGCCTTCAGAAAAGGATTTAGTCAAATGAATTTAGCACTGGTGGAAGCCCAAGGGTCATTATGACCTCCAACTTGGATCAAAATGATTCTTCACTATCATCTTGCATAACCTGGAGGATAGAAACATAATATTTGAAGGAGGATCGTACTTTTACAACTCGGTATGTCTATTCCTCCATTTTTGGATGGAAAGGTTCAGCCTTGAGAAGGAGGAATCACATATGCACCGAACTAGCTGTGATTTTACTCGCTACCTCAAGAGTTCTGGCCTGAAGAAATACTCGCAGGCATCAGCAACATGATTGGCATCTATGTTAAGGCTTCGGAGGTAAAAAAATAACAAAGGTACACTGCTTATGCACGAATTTGTGTTTATTTGAACATCTCCAAACCTCTCCCTGGAGTCATAACATTGGATTACTAGGACGAAGAATTCCCACAAACCCTAGATTACGAGCACATCCCCTTCTGCTGCCAGAAATGCCATGAACATGGTCATCTTTTTCACGAATTCCCTTTAAATAATCCCAGCAAATCCACTCCAAAGGATCACGACAAAACCAAGGATGACTTCACCTAGATCACGAGATGTCGCAGACATCTAGCTAAAAGAGCACCCCCCCAAGCCCCCTATGGACCCTCAACCAGTAACTCCTTAGAATCCCTTCCAACCCTGTCACAAAATCCCACCATTCCCTCCAACCCCTTGACAATTCCCTCAATCCCAACGCAAGTCCAGGGCTCTCCAGACCCCACTCCCTCTACCCCTGGATATACTCAAATCCCCATCTCAGAGACTTCCCTACCTACAAACCTTGGACTGAAAATCGGAGACCCTGACATAGATCTGGAAGATTAGGAGCTCGCGGAAATAGATAGGGCACACCTGGAACAAGCCTACCGAAAACAACAGCTCTACACTATACCTTTGGATCAGCTACGCAAAGTCCAAAAATTTTTCCTCAAATCAACAACAGGAGGATCAGCCCGTACTAATTCAAATCTCGGAATACAAAAGGGAAGCTCAAAAGATCAGCGCAAATCCACAAAAGATGAGAAAAAAAGAGGCAGAAAACCAGAACATCAACTCATTCAAGATGTGGGCAATTTCCTAGTGAACTCGAACCAGACCCATCTGATCTCAGATAGCTTCCCTCCCCTCCAACCCTCCTCATCCTCATGAAGATACTATCATGGAATATAATGGGTCTCAACACAAGAAGCAAGTAAGGCTTGCTCTGAGAAAGGATAATGAAGGAACAGCCAGACATTCTTCTACTGCAAGAAACTAAATGCGCGGGAGAGGAAGCTTCTCAAATTCTTAAAAAATGTTGGAAACAAGCTAATCTTGTCAAAATTCATGCAAAAGGGGTCGTGGGAGGGATCATAATACTCTGGAACCCAATTACGATACTGATGGATGGATTTTTTACCTCCAACTGGACCATCACAGCCTCCTTCTGTCTCATTGGTTCGAACAAACAAGGCTTCATCACGAATGTCTATGGACTTGCAACCCCGGGAGACAAGGAAGCCTTCCTCCATCACTTACAATGGATTGTTAATCATATCGCCAATCAGTGATGGATCCTTGGAGGCGATTTCAAGATGATAACAGGCTTGGAGGAAAAGAAGGGGGGCACGCGCAAGCTAGGAAATGGCAGTGAGTAGTTCCATCGAATCATCGATCTATTGAATCTCATTGATGTATAAACATACAACGGTCCCTTCACTTGGTCCAATAGACACTCAGGGACACAACATGTCTCTTGCAGATTAGACCGCTTCTTAATCTCAAAATCCATCATGTTGGATGGTCTCGCTTGGAATTCCATAGTGATCGACACTCTAGTATCTGATCATTGGTCGATTCTCTTATTGATAAAAATCAGTGGAACCCCATGCAGGAAACCCTTCCACTTTGAAAAATTATGGTTGACACACCCGAATTTTCAAGCCAACATAAAGCTCCGATGGAAAGAAGTAGTAATCCCAACAGGCACTCATATGTACGAATTTCAATAGAGGCTAGAAAACCTCAAGCAGCAATTGAAATCTTGGAATAAGTCCAATTTTGGCAACATTTTTCATGCTCAGGAAATCCTCAACCATCAAATACAAGACCTTCAACAAAATATCAGAACACAAGGCCTCACTGATTCACTAAAGGAGAAAGAATCTCTTCTCAACAACCAGTTAGCTAAAAGACGGGTGCGGGAATAAATCATTTGGAGACAGAAATATCGCATCTAATGGCTCAAAGAGGGAGCAAAAAATACCAAATTTTTCCATAGATCGATGGTTCAACACTGACACACAAATTGCATCACTCACCTTGTTTCGAACCAAGGCCTAGAGATTCAACAACACGCAAACATAGAAAATGAATTACTCTCTTACTACAAAAACCTTCTTACGAAACCCCCTATAGATCGATCCCTTACGATTAACTCTATCATCAAACACATCCCAAAGAAGGTCACGAAAGAGAATAACAAGGTCTTGATGAGTCCTATCACTCAAGAAGAAGTAGATCAAGCCCTCAGGGACACTATGCTTGGCAAAGCTCATGGGTCGAATGGGTTTACTTCAGATTTCTTCCATCATTGTTGGGATATCATCCATGAAGAAGTCTGGGAAATCATAGAGGATTCCAAAAAATCTGGGCAGGTCCTTCAAGCCCTCAACGCCACCTTTATCACTCTCATTCCCAAAGAGAACAAAGTCACCTCCCCTTCTCACTTCCGACCCATTGCACTATGCAATGTGATCTATAAGCTTCTCATGAAGATCATCGCTAAGCATCTTAAACCCATCCTACTATTCATCATCTCTCCGGAACAATCGAAGTATGTGGAGGGCAGAGA
>ML776962.1:576244-594910 GCA_009831015.1 Picea engelmannii
TTTCATGTTGTTTTCAACAACGTAGCCTATCCATAATCGATGCGCATGGAAGGATCATGAAACTAGTTTTTGTGAAGATGGTTTAAATCTTATTAAAACATAAGTATAAAACAATAATTTAATTCTTATTAAAACATAAGTATAAAACAATAATTTAATTCTTATTAAAACATAAGTATAAGGAAATAGTTTAATTCTTATTAAAACATAAGTATAAGCATGATCCAGTATTAAACATGAAACGTTTTATAAAACCAAATAATCCATAATAATAAGGAAACTATAATAATACTATTATGGATTATTAGATTAACAAAAACCTTTGAAAGTAATAATATGATTATTATAAAAAAGTAAAATTTGCCTTCCCCCGGCCTAACAAATGTACATGTTGTGTTGTCACAACAGAACTAACAAGAACAATAATGAATAGAGAAATTTACCATCTATGAATAGATTTACAGCGTAATATACAACAAATCTTTGATCTCGGGCACTTCTTCACTATTGGTATTGTTAGTCCATTGTTTATCCTAGAAGGATTATATGGTGTATGTCTATGTGTGTTTGTAAGGGGGGTGAAAAATAAAAATAAAAAGGACGACCAGTGTGGAATGATTTTAAACGTACAAGACAAGGCAAACCTTATCCATGGAGCCTTGAAAGAACAAAAGACAAAAGTATGAGTTTACTAATAAGACTAGCAGGTTGCAGACTGTTGGGAAAACCAAGAAATCTGTGACTTGGAGAATTGAAGGCATCGGTTGTTTTCCATGGTAGCCACCCTTTCACAGGAGGGGCACATTGTGAGCATGGTGGCAGGCAGAGGCATGTAGTAATTATCTAGTCCTATCACGCACGGCTGAGGAGCCGCCTTCAAAGCCCTTAGCTCTTGCAATTATTTCTGCAACCTTTTGTTCTCCTCCATTATATTTTCATAGGAATGCTTCAGAACCTCTCAATCTACTTCTATCTGCTTCAACTTTGTTCTGCAAAATCAAGAAACATGTGTGAATGGCTGCAAAATCACAACCACGATCAAAATCGTGCGCCATGTTTGCTTCAAAATCGTGCAAACTGCAACAACAAGTCCAAATGCAGATGTAGGAAACCAACCTTGAAAAGTTGAAGCAAATAAGGGCGCATGATCTCAACACTGCAAAGTGCAAGAACAGGTCGAACTGCGGGTGCAGGACTTCAACCTTGCAAAGTTGAAGAAAACAAGAGCAAGCAGCAAACAACAAACTAGTGAACAAGCACCAAGAGGTCCAACTGCAGCTGCAGGACCTCAACTTTGCAAAGTTGAATCAAATAACAATAAGCAGCATCCAGCGAACCAAAGAGAAAGCATCAACCAGTAATGTCAGTGAAGAACAATATTGCCCAAATTCACTACAGACAAGATTGTATCCAAAAATCGGAGGAAAATGTATTGTAACACGCTTATTAAGTAAACATTTAAGGTTGTGAGGCATGTTAGGTAAACATTTAAGGTTGTCAAAACCGTCCAAGGGCCTCGCGTTGTGCAAACATTTAAGAAAGAATGTAGTGTGGTGGGCCTGTTTACGTACGTAATAATAAAATGTCTCTTTAAGTACTTAATAATAATAATAATAATAGTTCGAACAATAGAGACTATGCAAAAAAAAATTAATTAAAGGACAAACTAATATGAAGTCAACTAATAAAAACTGACTCTCGATGCTCAAAACTTTGGATATCTAAACATTTAAATAAAAATAGCAAAAATTCAAAGAGACCGTAGATGATCAAAAACTTTGGATATGTTAACATATAAAACATTGGGAATAGCAAAGCTGGCAATAAGATCTCGAATCTATTATCCAATGAAATCATGGCATATAAGGTTTTTTTATTATATAAAAAATAATGTTTTTAGTTCTCTAGTTCGAACAATAGAGATTATGCAAAATTTTGTAGTCAAAGGACAAACTAATATGAAGTCAATGAATTATCGATCGTTGTAGTCTCTCTACGCCTTCGACAGGGACTAAAAATGAAACGTGACAAATGTTATACATGCAAAACCACATATACGGGAATAATATGCATGTTCTCATGTCATTATCTTAATATCATTTTAATTTTAATTTTTTTAATTAATTAAATAATCATTTTATTTTTTTTAAATAATTAAATGGTCATATACTTACCATACAACTCATCTTTTAGTTGGTTGGCCTTCCTTTCCCACCTTTCAGTTGGTTAGTCTTCCTTTCCCACACATACATATGTAGTCTAGGTATTCATTTTTAAGATAGAATTAGATGGAAATTTTCTTAAAAAAAATAAATTTGGCCTTTTGTGTTCTCGTATTACCTTAGTTGTGTATCGATTAATTATATATTTGGAGAGAGAATCTAAACAATGTCAATTCTTTATTGGGTATTTCATTTGAAGAATGTTTCTAATTTTCTAGACAAAACAACGATTGTCTTTCATGGGCTTCTCTAGGTTTTGACAAAGCTACAATTATGTTCTAATATGTGGTAACCATGTTCAAAGTTGTCACACACTTGGGTAGACTCCTAATATTATGAAGCTTTATCATTGTACAGGGATTGAGGGTTTTCCTACAAGTAATTGGATTTCGATGGATTRGAAATTAACCTATTCTTATCAATGTTGAAGAACCAATATTATGTTGTCAATGTTGAAGAACCAATATTATGTTGTTTTAGTTTGTTTGTTTKTTTGGGAGAGAGTGCGTTCTCAATTTTAATTTCCAAATGTTTGATTTGAGATTGATTTTTTCCACAGTGTTGTATTAGCAATTCTATAAAATAGATGTAAGATTTAGAGTATTAGACTTCAATAAAAAAATGCTCACTTATTGAGAGAGTCCTTATCTCTATGCTCTCTAAAATTATTAGATCTAAGAGATTAATTATTCATGTTATTATTTTTGCAAAGCTTGAGGTTTACTCTTTTTCTTATTCAAGGAAAATTTCGTGGGGAAATTCAAGGAATGTTTCCCCACATTAGCGGATAGCATCCCTAGTAAATCCATCAATGTAGACTAGTGTGCCTCGCCTAAGGGGATTCAAACCAGGCACCTACTCACAAACATGAGGTATACCCTATTATTATTAGACCATTGTTACACATTATTAGCTTTGTGCACCATCATTGTTCCCTAGCTAATTATGGTCTTAGTAAATAGAGGTATCATTTACTTGCACTTCAATCTTTTATGCATCTGACTAAGAACAAATACCAACACTCTTAGTATGTTGAGGTTATGACTCTTCTACATTTTTTTGGCTTGGATATCCTTTATCCTAAAGTATCTACAAGAGATATCTATAAAGCAATTAAGGAAAAGAATCATAGATCATATATGATGTATTCTTGGATTTCTCCAAGAGAAACACTTTCCCATAAACATCGTCATTATTATTGTACTTAACTTCAAATTGAGAATGATTTTATAAACATTTCAAACTATCTTAAGGGTCAACTCTATAATAACCTTTACTCTCATTTTCAGTAATTCATACTTTATACTCATAAGTACGGAATGATAATTGACCATCTCACACCCTGTAACTAATGTACATGTAGGTTATTGTATAAGGAGCCTGAAAACTTAATTTTGATCCACAGACTTTGATATCCTAGAATCATTATGATAGTAGAGATTTGTTTCCTTTTTATCAAATAGAATTTACCAAATATGAAAAGATAAGTCTAATAATAATGTTGGTGTTTCTTCTCCAATAATATTGTGCTTACTAAAGGACTAAAGGCTCGAAACCAACCAACTAATGGAGCTAAGCTTGATGGGTGTCAATTCATTTTTTATGAATGTATTTTGAGGCAATGCTTCAACTTTTTAATGACGGTCCATGGGACCTTAAAGGCCCATTCACAAGCAACTGAAAGAGGTAGTGGTAGTATTCTACCAAAGTCTTTAAAAAATATGTATAAGAAATATATTAGTCTTTAGATTATTTTTATTTTAATTTTTTTTTGAAATAATTCTATTTTCATTTAAGTAACTTTTTGTTGTTAGAGAACAAACTTTGTTTTGAGTACTCTATTACAAAGACATAATATATTTTTATGAAATAAAAATATATATATAATTTATTTATATTTTAATTTGAAAAATAAAAATAAAATAAAAAATTAAAAAAAAAAAAATACTCTTTAATAAACTTCAAATATATTTAATATATATTGTACTTTTCTACATATTATTTTATAAATAATTTTTTTTATTTCAAAAAGAATCATTAAATTTTTTTAAAAATAAAAAAACTTTAAAAATAATACTCTTTAATAAACCTCAAACATATTTAATATATATTGTAACCTTTCTACATATTATTTTATAAATTAAATATTTTTATTTTAAAAAATTATTATTATTTTATTTTTTTTTTGAAAAATCAATCATTTAAATATATATTATAATTTTTTTACATATTATTTTATAATAATTAATAATAATAATAATTAATTTCAAAAAACAATCAATAATTGTTTTTTTAATTCCCAAAAATCAATATTTAAATACATATAATTTAAAATTTAAAACATTTTATTATAAAATTATATTAACTTCAAATCAATATTATGATTGTTTTTTTAATTCCCAAAAATCAATCATTTAAATACATATAATTTAAAATTTAAAACATTTTATTATAAAATTATATTAACTTCAAATCGATATTATGATTGTAGAGGCACCAAACCTTTCAAGATATCAATTCCAATGTATTTGGTTAAGTTTTAAATAGTAGGTGTAAGTCTTCGTCTTTAAAGCTTTAGTATCAATATGAAAATTCCCCCCTCGACCTTTTTAAAGGAAGAAAATTGAATCCTTAATGAGAAGAATGAGAAGATGGAAGACATGATATACCACAACTTGGAACATCAGATATAAGATAATAAGATACAATTCATACAGATGTCATTATTACGAGGATGAATTGAGTTTATGTTGGGTCATATATATTTGTCGTAGTTTAATTGTTATATTTTTTTGGATTTTTTTGATATTTTTTGTTTAATTTTGTTGGATATCCGATGAAAAATTATTGGATTTGTAGATTTGGGTGGTTAATTATGTATAATCCAAGTGCTCCAAGGGTTTTTCAACACATTGAATCCATTTTTGCATTCATAAATGCAATTTAAACAACAAAAAATTGTGATTTCATGAAGATTTATATCGTCGGATTCTGACAAAAAGGGCCAAAACGTAGAACAGTTAGACAACGTCAATATATTTTAGTTGGTAGACCTTTACATTCAATATCATTTTGCTTTTGAATTAACATTGATTTATAGTCAAAGTGGTATAGATAAATTTATATGGTTTTCAATGGATATGGTAAGATGATGATTTTATTGTTGTAGTTTTAGTGATGACAATTTAAGATATGGACTTTCTTGTAGATATCATTTAGGTTAAAACCGTCTTTTGATCTTGGAATATGATTTTAAATTGGTTTTAATTGGTTAAGAGTCTGTCTTCCGGGATTCATATATATGGGAGAGAGGACAAAGAATAAACTAAAATTGTGTATTTATCATCATATTCGTGACCACTGCCATACTAACCGACCATAATACTCCAAATCCATGGGCGTTACCCCGCACTCATACCCAACGGGTAGTTTTAAGTTTTTGGTTTTTTTTCCAATTTTAAAGTGAATGTTAATATAAAGTGAGAGTTACAACTTCTTATATATTCCAAAAAAACATATTTCAAAAATACATTTTTTTATTAATTATTTAAATTAATATATTATCATCATCAAAATTTAAGGTCACGGTCAAGTTGGACACCAAGTTGGTGTATCAGACCCTCTTGTTTGTGGGATAAGGAACCCCTTTCGATTAGTAAAATCTACGAAAATATACATACCTTACCCTTTCTGGATTTGAACTTGTAACCTCTTAAGAAGAAACACATATTCTTAATCATTAGGGTATCTTTAACCATCCTAACTTATTTTTGAAAATATATAAAAACTAATAATAATTTGTTATGTGTGTCGAATAACAAATATTGCACCACTGTTTCAGTGAAAAACATGAAATATCAACCCTTAACTTAAACCTTGATGATGTATGATAGTTAAATGGGTTTGACATGGTAATAAAGAGGATGATATGCTTTTATAGGATATTTCGTTACGATTCATTTCGAGTAGCAATGCAAATTTCTTTATTTTTTCACTATTATTGATTGAGGTTATGCACTAGCTATTAAATTGTGATACTTTAGTGTAAACTTTATTTTTTCACTAAGGTTATGCACTACCTATTAAATTGTGATATTTTAGTGTAAAAATAATGAGTATTATTGATTGAGGTTATATATTACCTATTAAATTGTGATATTTTTGTGTAAAAATGATGAATTTTGTTTTGTCTTTCATTTTTTTTATTATTGAATTTTATATCAATTTATAAAATTGGTATACATAAAATGATATTGTGGTGTATTTTTTTTGTAATTTTATGTAAAATGGAGAGTAGAAATAATCACAATGATTTCAAAATAGATCCGAAAATAAGTTTGTCATTATTAATAAAATGTTGAAAATGTTTGTATCTATCCCGAACATGTAAGCTTTTGTCATTTATTTTTTAACTATTTTTTCTTTATATTGCATATGTATATAGCTCAACAAATTAATGTGTGTTTTATTACGAGTATCGTGCAATAATTATACACATTTGTTGTAATTTTTTAGTATTCTTTACTAAACATATTAAGTTTTATCATCTATATATTATTAGATTTTTGACATGTCAATTGGGTGTAGCTCAACTGGTTGTGAGGAAAAGTTGTTACCCTCCCCACCTTTTTTTAAACTCACGTAATCATTTCGTCAAAAAAAAGTGGGAGCAAATGTTAACATTAATCCCTATGAAGGTGAGGTTGATGTTTTTAAGTTGAATTATTGGTCGCATCAACTAGATGTATATTTTAGCACACATAAAGTAGGATAAGAGAACAAAATATATTTTTCCCAATTCAAGATAGAGGGTTATGCCCAAACTTGGTGGGAAAACTATATAAAGACACTTAGGATGGAAGGTGATCCACTAGAAGTTATGTGGGAGGTTTTTAAAGACCTCATCAAGTCTTAGTTTTATCCTATTGGGTGTGAAGAGGACCAAATGATCCATTTCCACTATTATCAATAGAGATAAAGAAAAAATGTAAAAGAGTATACTTAAGATTTTAGAAAATAATCCATTTTATTGGGGAATATGTCGCAAGAACCTGGATGTAGTCATGAAGTATTTAGGTGGCCTACATAGTCATATAGGGAGGCACATGATGTTCTTCAAGCCCTGCTCCATTGATGATGCCTATGTGCAAGAAAAGTTCCTATAGATGTACAATAAGAAAGAACAATCAAGAAATTTGGGGAAAATAGAGTAGTAGTGCACTTTCACAGAGGGAAAGAAGAAGAGAAAAGGGAAATTTAAATAGACCGTTGCCAATGTGCATTAATGAAACGATCCAAGTGACAATTGTGACCAGTATGACATAGGTGGTTACATTGGTGATAAATTTCAAAAACAAAATCATGAGCTAAGAAAAAGGAACCATAAAAGGGAGTCCAAGAAGAATAGCATGTTAGACGTGAATTTAGGGAATCAAATAGAGAGCATTTCATATGTATTCAGAAATATTATTTATAATATGGGTGCAGAGAGAGGTGAACGTGAGAAGCCTCCATTACAACAAAGAGAAGTAGATGAACAACTCTTCTATGTTCAAATAAATTCCAAGAAGACCATGGTGTTTGCTTTGGGGGTAAGGAATCGTGTGCATCTATTATCTTGCTTTAACCCAGATTAGTTGCATATCAATTTATGTGTTTTCAAACAAGTGCAAATAGTTCCTCTAATGCATAGTGTAGTTACCCATGTTCTGTTACTGGTTGGAATGGTGGGCTATAATATTTTTTGGGTGTGTTGTATATGCGAAAGAGAATTGGGAGTTGCTTACTATTTTGTTTCTTCAAAGAAATTTAACAGGCTCAGGGGTTGTTGCAGAAACTGTGTAGGTTGAAAACAATCAAAGGTGTACAAGAAAAAACCTTTGTGTGTAGTGCAGTTACTTCCAGTATGTTACTAGTTGGAATGGCGGAGTGGAATATTTTTTTGTTGTGGTGTGTTTTATGTGTGAGATAGAAATGGGGGCTAATTGTTGTTTTGTTTTTTTTCAGAGGCAATTTAAGCAGGTCAAGGTTTCTTGAAGAAAGTGTGCATGCCGAAGACAACTAAAGGTTCATAGGAAAAAAGGGTGTTCTGAAAGACAAAGTTGTTGTCAATTTTCAAGTGTTGTGTGTTGCGAGTTGCAGGAGTTGTGGTGTTGGGCTTCTGCAAATCTATGCCAAGGGGTAAGAAATCTTGTGCATTGTATGCTATATGGAGAGGAAGAATAGAAACTTATTCTTATTTTGCATTTGCAAATATGGATATTCAATTATGTTTGTTGGACATATGCAATTAGTTTGTGTGCTTGTTGTCTATTAGCATATGCTTCATGAATAGTGGAGGTGTTGTGTTTTATTGGAGTTTGCTCTGGTGTTTTATTAAACCCTGTTACTATTCATTATATGAATATAGCTGCATTTTTCGAAAGATATTGTGATGTGCAATGCATTGTTGCTTATGTATAGAGGCATTTGCTTTGACAATTTGTTTGTATCTCACGTAGTTGTATCTTGTGTGCTTTGTACAGGGTTTTTACCTGGGACAGTGAACATTCGGTATGTTTTCAATTCCTGTGTGGATAATTTATACCAATTCTTATTTTGCATCTACAGATATGGATATTCACCTATTTTTATTGGACATGTGCAATAAGTTTGTGTGCTTATTGTCTAATAGTATATGCTTCATGCATAGTGCAGGTGTTGTGTTTTATTGGAGTTAGATCTGGTGTTTTATTTAACACTCTTGTGGTTCATCATATGAAAAACTGTGTGTGTTGATGGTTATCTTTGAATTTCATTTACATTTGAAGATGCATATAGCTGCATTTTTCGAAAGATATTGTGATGTGCAATGCACTGCTACCTATGTGTGAAGATGTTTGCATTGATGATTTGTCGGCATCCCACATAGTTGTTTCTTTTGGGATTTGTATAGGTTTTTTTTTAGAACAGTGAACATTTGCTATGTTTCAATTCCCATGCGGATAATTGATAGCAATTATGCGGAATCTCTGCATTGTGGTTCTTTTGCACGTTGACTCTTGCAACAATTTTGGACAATGTATTTTTCCCATGTTGTCCAGCGTTTACGATGAACATATGTGGGAAATCGGTGCAATTATGTCTTCCACATTTTCATTTACCTTTGAAGATGCAGATAGCTATATTTTTTCAAAATATATTTCTTAATGTTAGGAATCAGATGCAATTGTTGCAAGAAATAGGGTCCTAGTTCATATTGGTATCATTGCAATGCGTGTATATCTTTGTTGTTGAAGCAAAGAAAAAAATTGTATATTGATCCATTCCACAATTCAATGGAAGAGTAATGGAAATGGAAGGGAGACGTCGACTGCATTTAACAAATATTTTGCAAGAGTATCTGAAAAACTTCATCGGATCTAAAAAGAGGATTCATGTGTAGCAGATGTTCAATATTGCAATGTGCAATGTGTTGATGCTTATGTGCAAAGACTTTTTCTTTAACAATTTCTCTGCATCCCGCATAGCTATATCTTTCGTGATTTGTACAGTTTTTCTACTTGACACAGTGGACATTTGTTTTGTTTTCAATTCATGTGTAGAGATTGTTACCAATTCTTGGGCATGCTTTCATTGTGATGCTTTTGCATGTTGGCACTTGAAATAGTTATGGACCATGGATTTTTCCCATGTTATCCAAAGGATTTTGCTATGAACATATGCAGGTACTCGGTGTAGTTATGTCTTTCGCACATCCTCTCTGCGCAAAGACATATTGTGACTGCAGCCACGAGTTTTGATCCATTCCCCAATTCAATGGAAGAGGAATGAATAATGCAAGGCAAAGTTGGAATGCATCAAACAAAGAGTGCAAGAGTATATAAAAAGATTCATCTGATCTTAAAAATGATTTCTTTGTAGCATATGGTCAATATTGTGTTGTTGCTTATGTGTGGATTCTTTTTCTTTGACGATTTTTGTGCCCTTCGCATAACTATATGTTCAGTGCTTTGTGCATGTTTTTGTGTAGCACAGTGAAAATTTGTTCTATTTTCAATTGTTGTGCAGAAAACTAATATTGATTGTTGGGGATCCCTGCATTGCAATGCTTTCACGTGTTGGCATTTGCAATAGTTCTGCAATATGTATTGTGGCAAGGCATGTGGTTTTATGTTGAGGGAAGGATTTTTCTATGGACATATGTCTGCATCTGGTTCAGTTATCTATTGCGAAGTTGTGTACTTTGCAAAGGCATATGGCTACTGCAGGTAGCACTTGTGTATTTTAAATGCTTGTGCGAAGAAATTATGCCAGTTGTCATCATGTAGTTCTGCACCTTCGTGGTTCTGCGGAAGCTTTTGTTACGCCCATGTTTTTCGAGTGCGCATACGTATTGGTTGTGTGTGTTGGCATTGGGGGAAGGTATGTGGCGAGAATAGAAATACTTTCTCTATTTCAACCGTCGTGTAGAGGAAATACATGCTTGTGATCTGTTATGCTTCTGCAGGTCTGCATTGCAATATTTTTGCACTTTATTGTGACAAGCTAAGTAATTTGGAGGAAGGGCCAGTCACTTTTGGGGCATTGATTTTTCTCGGATTTAGAAGGAAAGGGCATTGATTTAGGACTAGTGCAAAGTAAATGCAATTGGTATTGAATCAATTTGAGGTGTTTGATTTATTTATTGATATCATTGCAATGATTATATATCTTTGTTGTCAAGGTAAAGTAAGAAATGATATATTGATCCATTCTGCAATTCAATGGAAGAGTAAAGGAAATGGAAGGGAGACGTGGAATACATGAAACAAATATTTTGCAAGAGTATATGAAAAATTTCATCCAATCTAAAAAGAGGATTCTTGTGCAACAGATGTTCAATATTGTGATCTGCGATGCGTTGTTTCTTATGTGCGAAGACGTTTTCTTATGTGAGAATACTTTTGCTTTGACTATTTGTCTGCATCCCACATAGTTGTGTCTTTCGTACTTTGTACAGTTTTTTTGCCAAGCACAGTGGACAGTTTATCTGTTTTCAATTCTTGTGCAGATAATTGTTAGCAATTCTCTAGCATGCTCACATTGTGATGCTTTTGCACGTTGGCACTTACAGTTCTGCACCTTCATGGTTCTGCAAAGGCTTTTTCTACCCTCATGTTTTCCGAGTGCGCATACATATTGGTTGTGTGCGTTAGCATTGGGCACGGTACGTGGCGGGCATAATAAAGACTTGTTGTATTTTCGACCATTTTGCAAAGGAAAGACATGCTCGCAAGATGTTATGCTTCAGTGGGTCCGCATTTGCAATAGTTTTTCACTTTGTTGTGACAAGATAATTAATATGGAGCAAGGCCCAATCACTTTTTGGGCATTGATTTTTCTCAGATTTAGAAGGAAAGAACGGTGATTTAGAACTGGTGCAAAGTAAATGCACTTGGTCTTGAAGCAATGTGAGCTCTCTGATTTATTTATTTTTCAAAAAAATTGTGTAGTGATGCCTTTATTCGTATTTGTTTTTTCAATTTGTGTGGGTGCTTTTGTTGATGCAATATCACGATGATCTTTGCAAGCATGTGCTTTGCAAAGCGATCACTCACATTATTTTGAATCCTTGTGTGGAGAATCCATTCTTTCAAGGCTTGTATCGATATTTCATATTGCTTATGGTCTGGCATTGTCGTGCTTGGATTCTTCGATAGTTCTACATTCCACATAGCTATACTTGGTCTATTTAAGACTGTCTATTTTTAATCCTTGTGTGGAGAACTAATACATGTTATCCTCGCACATTGTTGCACTTATGCACCTTCGCATTGCAAATAGTTATGCATCAGTGATTGTGACGAGCGAAACAAATTTCAAGATAAGTCATCAATTTATAGTAAATTGATTTGTTGCTATTTAGAAGGTAAGGGAAGGCATGTAGAAGTAGTGTGAAGCAAATGTGATGGTTCTCTATGGACTTCTTGATGGTTTTTTATTGTGGTTATCATTATTTGAAAGGGAGATGATATATGTGCAAAAGCCATTTTAGAGGATTCACATCCTGCTCTTGGCCTTGAGAAATCTCAACTCTGTGATCTATTTATCTTTGGACAATTTTCTAGTCAAAAGCATTTTTACTTGGCGACTTTTGAGGTTGGACAGAAGGTTTTGCTATTTATGTGCTCTGCACAGCTATGCCTCTGGTACACTAAAAACTTGGTCTATTTTCAAGACATGGTTGGAGAATTTATAGCATCTGGCCTTCTACTAATTGAATCTAATACATATAAAGACTTATAATTTTGACATCTGACATCGTTATTGCTATGTGTTGCAAAATAGTCCATTGTTATTATTACATGAATTCTGACTGCTTGCATGAATATATGACACCTGGGTCCTATAGGAAATACAATGACTATTGCAAATTGGCAGAAGTATCTTGTAAATATGGCAATGCCATATGAAAAAGGGAAGATATAGGGTGGGGAATTTTGTTTTCAATGGATAACTCATTTTCAATGCAAATATCCAAGTGTGGTACCTCCATGGCAGCAATATTGTCAAATTGTATTATGTTGGCTCAAACTATGATAAAATAGTTGATGTGTTGTCATTTGAAACACATAGAGTTCTTGTTCATTGTGAGCCATATCTAAGGGAGAACTACATTGAAATATGTGATGAGCATTGTGACCAACCCATAGTGGGTGCAATGAATACACATGGAAACAAGCATGATAGAGATACAATGTTTCCATTAAGGAAAAGTATGCATGAAAATGTATTGGTTCCTGGACATGTACTAGGAAGACACCAATGCACAATGTGACGATAAAATGACATTAGCAAATAGTAGTGCAGTTCCTAGAATGGGTTCTCATAAAGCAAATAAATCTGCAGTTGAGAGACTTAGTTACCATAGACTAAAAAATATGGCACATGAAACAAACAAATGCAATTGTAGTTTCATTGCCCATAAAGGGATGAAAAGGCATGCACATGGAGAAGATGAAGCTTCAATCAATGCAACAAGGCATGGCAGTAAAAGAGAAATAGTAGCATATGCAAAATTAAAACAAATACAGTCCAGCGCAAAATCTGGACAAAAAAGAAAAAGTGAATGTTCATGTGTTGAGAATATTGATGTAAAAAAGAAACAAGTGTGTCGACTCTATGTGAAATACATCCAAGACACACCTAGAAACGAATGTGCAATTTGTGAACAGTTTCATTTTCCAAAGAACATTAAATACTTGAACGAGGAATTTAAGAAAGAATATCTAAGCTTGAGTGCATGTGACAAAACATTCTCTTCTAAGAAAATATGTATTAGCTGCAAAAGAGGAGTTGAAAATGGGAAGTTTCCATAGTTTTCAACACGATACCAGATAAGATGCAACATATCATTACCAATTTCAAATACACTATCAAAACTTGAGGAGAGACTTGTCTCACTTAGAATTGAATTTGCACAAATTAGAAAATGGGGCTACAAACGATCGCAGATGGGCTTGACATACTCCATCATCAACGTGCATGTTCATATCGATATTGTCCAAAAATCATTGCCACAATACATGGATGAAACAATGACAATTGCAATTGTATTAAAAACACAATTACAATACAAAAAGTGTATCAGACGGGAAGAGTCTATGTAAACATTGTGATGAAAGGATTAAAAGAATTGTGTCCAAAATTTATACCAGGCTAGGAACATCACTATAAATAAAGAATGGATTGATATTCTCGAACAATGTAGTAAAAAATTCATAGAAGAGACAAATTTTGAGTGTGAGTGATATGGATATAGAATCAGATATTGAGAGACCTAGTGAAACGTTGGTGCATGGGTTCATAGACTCGCAATGCATCCATGATCTGCAGGACAAGATCATTGAAGTAGCACCTACTGAAGGGCATCATCCACTTGGAATATTCTTGGAAAGATAGGTAGAAGAGATGAACTTTCCAATCCTTTTCTATGGAAATGTGTGTGATGATGACATTGTAAAGAGATTTAGTTACCAAAAAATAGTGAAATGGGAATTGCTACATGCTAGCGACAATTTCTCGTATCACACTACAAAATTATTCTTTAAAACAGTGCGAACAATAATCGGCAAAGTGCTTTCCTGCGTGTGGATATGAATAAGAAAGGGACAATTATAAGGAAGAAAGTCACTGGAAAAAGACGTGAAGTACAAACCAAATTTGGAAAAGATACTTAAATACGATATTGGATACACAGATTTCAAAAATAATCGCATTTCTCCTGATTACTTCGAACATATTAAAAAAAATGCATTTGCAATGATACGACAGTTGGGGCCTCCAACCTTTTTCGTCACATTCACGAGTGCATAAAATAAATGGAATGAATCGGTATGTGCATTGGCATATTTGTATAGGAATAGAAGAAATTAAAAGTAATCTAAAAAACTAGAAGACAAAGACATTGATTACCTGATAAGAAAGTGCTCATTTACTTGTACTCGTTACTATAGATATAGAATCAATGCTTTAATGCTATTGATATGTCATGATGAAATTTTTTTTAGAAAAGTATCAGACAATTACTTTGTAACAGAGTTTCAGAATAAAGGAAGCGAGCATGAACATGGGTTGTTGTGGATAGAAAATCCACCCATATATGGAAAGGACAGTGATTCAAAAATTGCAATGTTCTTGGGCAAGTACATAACATGTGACACAGATCATCTGCATCTTGATCTTACTAAATTGCATAAGCATTGTCATACAAGAAGTTGTAAGAAACGAAAGAATTCACATTGTTGATACAACTTCCTTGTGCCTTCAATGAGAATGACAATGATTCTTGAACTGATTGAGTTACTAGAGAAAGTTGTTTACGAAAAGTCAAAGTTGTTGTTTTCATTACTGGACCAAAAAAACTATGACAATTTAATTACTTTCGAAGACTTATTGATGGAAATGGGACTAGCAAAGGATGAGTACTTGCTCCTAATACAATGCACACTAAAACAACTGACAATATTCCTGGAACAAAAACCTTCACATATTTGGACCAATAACTTTGCAAAAGACATGCCAAATTTTGGGAATGCAAAAATAGATGCAAAATTTGTTCTAAATGCATATGAAACAACATCATATTGTAGTTCATATATTACTAAAGTTAACAAATCTATGACAAATACATTTAGAAGGATACTCAAAGAACATGAAAAAATCAAAATGTGTGCTATGCAAATGATACATATGCTTGGAAATACAATGTTGAATCTTCAACAAATGTCTGTGCAACAAGCAGTCCATATTGTGCTTTCCCTGCCACTGAATAACATTTCAAGTGTGTGTATGTTTATAAACACATATCCAATAGATCAACACACATTTATCCTTAAGTCAACATTTTTATTGAAACAAGAACCTGACAACTCATAAGATGTCATTTGCAACTCTATTATTGATTACTATATTGAACGACCACATGCCATCAAGAATATATGCCTTGCTGAATTTGTTTCCACGTAAAAAAAAAATGGTCCACACATATCGAAAAGGAAAAAACCAAATATGATATGATTCGTCAAATATAACAAGTACATTGATTATGAAATTTTTTGCAAAGAGAAACTAATGTTGTATGTGTCGCTCGAAAAAAGTGAATCTACATTAAAGCATAATTGGCCTACATGGGAAGTTGCTTATTGTTTTCATGAAACTAGAATACAAGCAATCGAAGCTAAGTTTACATACAATGTCAATCCAACTTGGGGTGATATGGAAAGTGTGATTCAACAAGTAGAAAATGATCTTCTCGATTTTGATGGTACAATGACCCAACAGGGAACAAGCACAATTGACAGTAAACAGTATGATTTGCAATGCACTAGAGGGAAAACTAGCAAAAGAACAACTAATATTATATTCCAAGTTGCAGGCCACCCATTTTTTCTTGAAAATAGTGAATATTACAGACTTAGAGGAATGTTGAACAGATAACAACAAGCAATCATCGAAGACATTGCGCTAAATAAATTAAGGGACATGTAGATGCCATTGTACTTGTTTCTTACTGGTGGAGTAGGAACAGGGAAAACCTTCACAGAAAAATGATATTCCAAATGATTATATGAATACATGATGAATGCTTATACAAATACACGATGCAAATAAGACAATCGATCCTCTGAAACCAAAGGGATTGAGAGTTTCGTATACAGGTAAAGTTGCTTACAATGCAGGTGGAACAATAATCCATTATGCATTTCTAATGCCTTTCAATGAGTCCCAATTCATTTCACTTAGTAGAGAAATGTTCAACACGTTTCCAAAGCTTTATCATGAACTACAACTTGTCCCCATTGATGAATATTCTTTGGTCGGAAGTCAATTCCTATTTTCGATTGATAGACGGCTAAAAATAATAAAACATATACAAACAAAGTACTTTGGAAACATAGGTATGGTTTTTTGTGGTGATATTTATCAAGCATAGCACATACATGATTCCTTGATATTTGAGCACCCTACCATGAACATGCAAAGCATATCATATGACTTTTGGACAGATAGCATGAAGTGTTATGAATTTCTCACTACAATGCAACAAACAAATGAAAAGTTTATTGTTATTTTGAATAAGATGTGAACAAATAGTCAAACAAGAGACGATCTAGAATATATCAACACAAATTGCATCTGACCTGCTCCAAATCACCAAGCATTCCCTTATCTGTTTTATAAAAAAATATATGTTGCATTGCATAACAAGTCTATGTTATTGCCTATGCCTGGCAAGGAACTTTTAATCAATGCAATTGATGAAGAGGAAGACAATCGTAGTGGTGTGCAACGTCGTGAACATACAAAAACTTTTCCTTCACAACTTGTTCTGAAATTAGATATGCTTGTTGAAATATATGCATGTAACTACGATTCGCGAGATGATTTAGTGAATGGTGCAGATGGAATAGTCAAAGCATACACTAAAACAAATAAGGTTGATATTTTATGGATAAAGTTATATGATCCACATATTGGACATCGACAGGCCACGAGGTTAGTATCTTTATATAGTGGATACATTTCGCCTGACTGGGTACCCACATTGCACATAGTGAAACCAACATCGACAAAAGCAACAACACAGATCGCAAGGGCTAATGTTGAATAGTGTTGCATTTGCTAGGGTGAGAAGACATGGATTGGTTTATACAGCATTGTCGCATGTAAGGAGCATGGAGTCTTTGTATCTTCTAATTCCTTTGATAATGGATAACTTCAATGTTAAACAAAATATCATTGTTGAGTTGCAACGTCTGCGCAGCAATGCAAACTAGACTCTAGAATATGATTCGTGGTCTATGCAATTGGAGTCATGTATTTCATTTTTTTCATTAAACACTCATAGTTTCCATGCACATATCAACGACATAGCTAGCGACTATGATACAATGCAATATGATATGTTGTGCATTCAAGAAACATACATAACATTGTTGATGCAAAATGAGCAGTTTCATTGTTTCAATTGCCTCTCGAATTGCAATAAACATGGCGTGATGGTACTAGTCAAAAAACATCTACCCATATTGGAACATAGGCATTTTGAAGAACTAAATGTAGAGGTGCTTGTAGTAAGAGTAATAGTCAAAAGATTGCATATTGCCATAATTAATATCTATGCAACCCCATATGCAATTATGACCAGCATAGTAAATGTGATTGTGAAAACATTATGCAATTTACTTTGCAGTGAAATCATAGTGGTCCTAGGAGACTTCAATATTGACACGTGTCAGTGTAACGAGAAAACAAAAAAATTGCAAAATTGCATGTACAACCAGAATATACATTTCTTATTGGAACAAAGAAAACATGTACAAAGAACGCTAATTGATCATGTATGGTTAAATGAAAACAACGAACTATCAAATTTTTTATATTAAATACATATTGGAGTGATCATGATACACTTTATTTTCTACTTTCAATTTGAAATGCATATAATTCATATTGAACATTAGGCTATTGAATTACATTGACATTGGAATACATATTTGCATATGTCCATATTTTTTTAACACATTCACAAATTTGTATTTCCTTCCAGCTGAACCAAAGCATGTTATCATGTTCTTGTTACATATTTAGAAATTTCATGTTTAGTGTTGGTTCAATAAATTGTGTTGAACATGAGAAGCAAGTGCCACAGAACAGATTTTGATGGCACATAAAACAAAGCATGGACAATTTCCATTGCATTTGCACTTCGTTAACGTCCGCTTACATATCTATTTAAGTTGTTCGATGTGCAATAAATCAAAACTATCACCAGTGACTAATAAAAATAAAATAAGGTAAAAAAAAGAGACATTGAACAAGAATTGAGAAGGTACATATTTCTAATTTTACATGTGTAACGTTGCTTTGGTTTGCATTCGTTGTTCGTTGGTATTGTATATTTCATGCCATTTTGACATAG
>ML776962.1:598861-617049 GCA_009831015.1 Picea engelmannii
AGGCGTTCAAATGCTCTGCCACCGAGTCTCCATCTCTCATCCTCAAGTTATACAGCTTCTTTCTCAAGAATAGTTTATTTACCAGGGACTTAGACTGATACAACTTCCCCAACTTTTCCCATAAATCCTTGGTTGTAGCTTCCACTGACACATTCAGTAATAATCAATCGGAGAGACACAGTCGAATTGTGCTCTTTGCCTTCTGATCCGTCTTTTTCCAGTGATCTGCAGAAGTTCATGTAGGTGCAGTACCTGGATCTACTGCAATCCACTGATCTCTGTCCACCAAAAGATATTCCATCTTGATCTTCCACAGCTCAAATCTTTTCCCATTAAATTTCTCGATCTCCATCTTTGAAATGCTTGCCATTTCTTTTCACCTAAAAAACAATACCGCAGATCTCCCACTGTAACAAGGCTTATCACAGTCTCGAGCCAAACCCTTGATGACAAACGCGTCCCCCTGAAGCCAATAAAGCTCTGATACCAAATGTAAATTCTAACCTTGTACAATATCTACTGCAAACTGATATTTAGAAAAGAACAGAAAAGATACAATGGCAAATACAAACATTACACAGAGATTTTTCACCTGAAAACCCAAACCGGGAAAACCAGCATATATTACATTCATACATTGTGCTACATTGTTTACAATACAATATACATATAGGAGCCAGTGGCATCCAAAACCCTAACCCAGTGACCTGGATTACTCCAAAACCCTAATTCCTTAACCGGAAATAGAAAACCATCGGCAAAAAACCATGTGACGAAAAAACCACCTAAATATCATGTGGTCCCGGAAATATGTGGTCCCAGAAATATGTTGTCCCGGAAATATGTCGTCCCGGTGCGGAAAAAAATTTCGGGGGCGCTTCCCCCGAACCCCCGCACGGAGGGCTCCACCCCCCTGTGCGCCCGGCGCAGACGCTCAGACACTACTACTCGTGCAAAGAATATAACACATACCCAACATGCATGGTACTGTATAGAATCCAAATTGCATATTACATATGTGGCACATTGCTTGAGTAAGTGAAAATCCTCTGTCTGGGGTGTGGTTGCAACTCGAGACACTTTTTCCAATGGGTCGAGTCGCTCTAGAAGTGGCAGCTTTATTTGGTCGACATTTATGTCGGTTTACCACCTGTCTCTACTTGGATTTGCTATCAAGTAGTTGAGGATAGACATGCTTCATCCATAGCATATTCACTTAGTGAACCTATGGCATAGCACATGCGTTCATGGGATATTAAATAATACCCCTAATTTCACTAGATACTGAAAAATAACTCCCAAAATCCTTTTGTTGAACCCCCCTCCCAATACATATTTACAATAAAAAAACCTTGTTTTTACAAGATATGACCTATTTTTACTAGATGCTACTTTTATAACTCCCAATACTTAAACACACCCCCATACCCCACATCCTCCCCCCCCACCCCCCCCAATACCTACAATATATTGACCCTATTTTCATAATTAAAAAATATCCTTTATGAATGAACATGATAAGATATTGGTCAACAAGGTGAAGGCCTCGTGGCTTCATCCTGCAACCCAGAAGTCCAAGTGATGACTAGACCAAATTCTACAGGTTAAACTTGGCCTAATTACTCCAATAGCTCTAAACGGATAGCACCAAATAATTGCTCCAATGGCCAAGATGACAGTCATCATCATGTCTCATTCAAGGTGCTTGGTAACCAGGAAGACCTCAACAACTAGAACCGAAAAAAGGAACAGTTACTAGAATGGAGCGATTGGGTTTAGCAAAGGTGTTGATATATGGTGACACGGAGAGAGGATGTTGTTTTAGAAAGCTAAAGTTTTGCAAGAACTTCAAAGCACAGTTCAAGCAAATATTTGTCTACGCTAAGCATCTTGATCTCGAACTGTACATTGGGTCCCCTTTCCAACAATTGTGTTATCAGTGTCAACTGACCTACGAATGATAAACCGAGGATAGTGTTCACATCTATTCCACGATGGTTAATTTCTCCACACATATTGGATGACCACACATTACTTAAGTAAGTGCAAATCATATGTCTGGATTGTGGTTGCACCTCGAGACAGATTTTCAAATAGGTGGAGTAGCTCCGGAGGTGGCAGCTTTATTTGGTCCAAATTTGTCCTAGCTCTCGACCTCTCTCTACTTGTATTTTCTCTGGAGTGGCGAAGGATAGACGTACTTTATCCTGCATCCCATAAATTGAAGCAATGACTAGACTAAGTTCTACAGCTAGAACTTTGCCTAGTTACTTGGGGATTTGGAAATGACTCACACCGAGTAATTGCTCCAACGGCTAGGAGCACGGTGATCCTCGCGTCTCATTCATATTGGTTCGTAACAAGGAAGATGTGGAAAAATAGAAGCGACAGAGGGGGCATTCCCCGGAATCAAGTTAGGGGCTTCAATAAAGGTGTTGATCCATGGTGACACGGACATCTGATGTGAGATTAGAGAGATGGCATATCACAATAGTTTCGAAGGACAATTCAAGCAATTGATTGGCTAGGCTAAGTATCTTGTTATTGAACTGTAGACTGGGTCCCCTTCCTAACAGTTTCATTATTAGTGTCAACTGACATGAGAATGAAGCGTTGGGAGTATAAGTTATCTACATGGACCACAAAATTTATAGAATCGCATGCATGTTAGAAAAATCCATGGATGCGAGGACTTTGGTATGGGACAAGAATCCCCAGGATAAATGGACGTGGTGGATGAATGGTTGTTGGTGTTGCTCAAATGGCAGGGCATGGGAGCTCTATTTTTGGAGAAATGAGGGTTGGGTGTGAATACTATGGTCCCTGTTATCGCACAAGTTGTAGGTCTGGAAAATCCCAACCCAACCACCAATTAGCAACAACTTGGAGAGAACCTACCCACTATCACCTTAGGCAAGTGTTCCCGTCACTTTAAAGGTGAGGTAGTCACCTCAAGGGGGAAATCCATGTGATCCTAGGGGGTATTGAGATGGAAAATGATAAGTATGGATGGATGTCTCTTAAGGTCAATTCTAAATGGTAGAAGGAACTTGGAAAAGAGTCTTGGGAAAGGTTAAGGGTTTTCCAAATGAGTTGAGTGACCTGTCGAGAGCAAGGTACCTACCTGAGACACAATGAAAACCAAGGATACTTGTAATATGTTAGTTGGACAAGCAAGTTAATCTTGATGTCCCTAATTACACCAGTAAACAAATTAGTATATCAACAATAAATGTTAATCAATGAGTGCTTTAAGAGCTTAGATAAAACAACTGGCAAGTACAAGAGTTAAACTAGTTAAAGATTATGACTTAGCATGCACTTTGACACTTAATTAGCAGTTGTTAACTGACTAATTCTACAGAAAAATAACAGCCCTAATGGCTATAGAAAACTAGGTTAGATATTAGAAAATTTATCCACTAAACGTTAGTCCTAGTAATCCTAAAAGATGTGCCTAGTTTAGTAGAGAGTTAGGGAAAATTTAGGGGTCAATCCTAGGGTTAGTTTGTGAGTTATTAGAGTTTATAGGGTTAGGTTTTTTGCAACCTTATGATTGTATAAATTAGTTGTAACAACAACAAGATTTAAATTTTGAAAGGGGATGCCTCAATGAGGCAAGAGAGCCTAGGGCTCAAAGAACAACTTCCAAAATAGATAATTTCAAAACTTGAAACTTTCATGTTTACCAAGGCAACCATTTATTTCTCCAATGCAACAAGTAATGACTAGTGCCTTTAATGATTGGGTTAATGGAGTCAAGAAAAGAATAAGCTAGAGGTACTACCTCCTTGGGGGTGTAGATCCTCTTACTCCCCAAGGCAAGTATCCCTAGTTAGGGTTAATACTAAGAGGGTGTATGAACTTATACATCTCTTAGTAAACCCTTGTTAAATCAACAATACTTAAGCAAAATATTATGGAGACTAAGGTGGGGGTGTATACCCTTATACTTCCCACCTAGCTCTAGCAAAATAACCTTGACTTGAACACAAATGATCATACAAGGCATATTTTCTTACCAATTCAAGGAAAGATGTTAAGATAAACCACCACAATAGCAAGAGAAGAGCCTTCCAAGGCTAGCACATTACTTCCACCAACCAATAACCAAGAAAAATATCCATACAAGAGAGCACAAGAGAGAAATAGCCAAAGATAACTAAAATTTCAGTCCAATACTTCTCACAATGGGAGCGTTATGATTTAAAATGAGATCTTATGATCTCTATTTATACAAAATGTCACTAACATAGTTTTTCCACATTACCAAGGGTAAAACATAAGAAAATGGGTCCACAACCCTTATCTTAACCCTTGCAACAAAATAATATTAAACAATACACTTAAAATTCACTTTGACACAAAAATAAACCCTAACTTAAGGTGGCATCACCCCTTTAGGGGACGTTTTGACACTAGGAGCAACTCGGTGGAGTTGGAGATGCATCGTTAGGATTCCAATGGCCACATGCCAATCATCTAGGCCATCTCCTCATGGTCAAGGCCTTCTTCTCCTCAAATCATCCATCTGTCAATGAACCATGTCTTCACCACAAACCCTAGCCCCTCTAGGTGATATCAAGCTTCTAAAAGTGACATTTTACCTCTCATAGGAAAAACGTTTGGTATGTAAGGGCTAGGTCACGTCATCCACGATGTCTTCTAGGCCTCTGAAGGTATGTCTCTCTCTTTCAGCATGTGGGCCCTTGGCATCCAACATGTGGACTTCAAGCCCCATGGAAACCCAAGCTAGGCTTGTTCCTCCAAAATTGCCCACCAACTAGGTTCTACAAAGACAAATAAGCATGCCCTCTAAGGATCTCAAGTCATAATATCATGGTGAGTAAATCAAATCAATAAATGAGCCACATCAGCACATGTATCAAAGATTACTCGGTCAAACAAGTAAGTTCTCAAAGACATTATGCGACTTGCCAATCTTGGATATGGAAAGGTTGACGAGGTGTCCTATGAGTAGATCTTTCCCTAGGTCAAGGAGTGTTTCCCAAGTGATCCCTCTCTAATCCAGGTAAAGTAGATGAAGTGGTTAAGGATCAAGACTCCTTGGGCATAATGTTCATGACATACAAGGGGTTGTAGTGTCTCATTCATGGGTGCCTTTGTAGAGGGTGTGTGGCACCTTCGTTTCCAAATGAACTTTTTCCAAGCCCATTGTTTTTCCATTCTTTGTTTCTTTCATGTTTTAAGGACGAGTTGAAGGCCACTGTCCTAGTGTGGTGTCTAGATAATGACAATGCCACTCACAAATACCTTGTGGAAATGATAAGGTTGGCTCGTGATGAGACCCCATTTCTCTCAGTTGTGCAACTGAGAGCCACTACCCTAGCTTGGTGTCCAGATGATGGTAATGGCATACCATTAGATACCCATTATCATGATAGGCCAACTCGTGATGAGACCTCCTATCCTCCAACTAACCCCTTAAGCATTCTATCATTTATTCTTGTGGGTCCCCTTTTCTTACAGAGAAGCATTTCAATGCTTTCTTGGGGGATCCTTAGGTGAAGCATCTGGAAGGTTTATGCATAGGATTTTATCCTTTTTTTAGCCAACATCAATCCCTTTGGGCCTTCAACCCCTTCTTCCCATAGAATGAGGGACAATCCCTTCTTGGGTTAATACACCCTAAAATCCCAAGAGACAAGGAAATGGGATGTTTAATAAGTGATGGAAAGTGGTAAGTATGGCTAAGAACGGTACGATGGATCTTTAAGGGATTTCCTACTAGCAAACCCATTTCTGAGGAAGACCACTTACTAGGGCACAATGTCAACCACCAAGGTGAAACGGGGAAAAAGGAATAATGTCCAAGCATATGTCATGAAATATAAATCAGTCTAAGATACAACATACTCAAAATGCCTCAAATATTGAAATGACACTAACCATAATACCTGACTTGTACCTCATGGAGCAAGGCCCAGTGCCTCTCGGAAGCCATCTCGTGTGGTGGACGCCATCGAAAAATCCTGACCTTTGTGGTGGTGAGAAGGGTATCCATATGTGCAAATGGATATTGTTGGTCATGTAATCTCTCAGCACTCCATATCTGCAACCTGCGGGCCTCAAGACATAATCTCCTTAGTTATCCCACAAAATGGGGATAACATCTGGCTCCTACTTGGGGACATGCGCTCACTGTAGAGTGCATGAGGACTGCAACATCTCCTGGTAGACCTGTGTCTGCCAAAACTCAGACAAAAACATCAGAGCATCTAGGGTGGTGCTATCACCCTTCATCCATATACATTAAAATCCAAAATGAAAACTAATATAGAAAAGAAAAATTTTAACATTTTTTCAAAAAATTCTAAACTAAGCATGAAATCAATATGCAAGTAGAACAAAATGAAATTTTAAATGTATCTAAACTAATATGAGCAATCAATATGAAAATGCAAGGAAAGCAAGATGACCTACCTACTTACCTGGGGCATGTGCCCTAAAGAAGTCATGTGACCTGAACATAAGGTTAGAGAAGAGATCCATCCACTAGTAATGGCATATTTCTCCCATATAAGGCTGTCATATAGTACTTTTCTTTATCGGACTTCTTCTTGACAATGTAAGGGCCAAGCCATGAGTTGTTAGTTCTCTGGTCATACATGGGCTCCCTTTCTCTTGTCCCACATGAGCATAAGACTTCCTTTACTGAAATTGATGCAAGTTGTACTCTCAATGTATGGATATGAAGGAGGCTCTGTGTTGACCATCTCTTTGATTATTTCTTCATGTTTTTCATCGTCTTTATTCAAAAGTTGGATAGATCCTAGCTCCTTCCCATGGTACTTTGCAAGTTTCTCTTTGTATCCATTTGTCATTGGGAGGAGCATATCTATGGATTCTTTCTGCAATAAGGGTAGCTCATATGGATCATACTCAATAATATGTGGAGGAACATCATAATCACACTCACTGACATAATCAAGTCCATTAGGATCCATCACATGTTTATCATTCTTTTCTCGGCTATGCAAGATCTCACAGGTGACATCATCCATGGGGATGTATGCATGGGTAAGGCTCATGCTAAGGAAACCTCCAAGGGAGGAAGACTGGCTCCTCGATAGGAGCATCCCCCAAGCATCCAGAACATTGATCATTACTACATCCATGAGGAGGATGATATGTGGAGAATCAACCAAAAAAACCTCAACGTCCTCACACACCCCAAAAACCTTGACCCTTCTAGAATCAATACTGCATACATTACCATAGGGTCGGGTTATCTTCAGACCAAGTTGTTCCATCACCTTCAATGACATGGCATTTGTTGAGGCCCCAGAATCAAGCATACATTTTTTTAAGCAGAGGCCATTCATGCCTAATGAAAGATAGAAGGGAGGATTCTTGTCTCTTTGTCGATCGAGATACATATTATTCAAGATGATAGGACGATCTTCCTTATCAGTTGGCACCTGTAATACTTTCAATATTTCCTTCTCACATAAGGGATATTACACATCTCTATCACCTGGACTGTCATATTGAGTTTTCCAAACATGCTTGCAACATCTATATATAATTGAATCTTGTCTGCAGGAGTTGGCTTAGGAATAAACTCATGTACTGGAGGTGGAGGTGGTGGGGCCACCTTCTCTGTTGATGGAAGAGGAGTGTCAGGTTGCGATGGAGGGGTTGAAGCTTTATTTATTCTAGTGTAGGTCAAATATTCCATCCTCCTTGGTTCCTTCTTCTGATCGTATATTAATTGATTCAAGGCTCCTAGTCTCCCCTCTCTTTCTCCCCGACTTCTGGCTTCATTGATATGTTCTTGTGTGACTTGTTCCTCTTGGAACACACAGATCATATCCATGAAATTCATATCATTAGAATAATCTTCATCTCGTTGGGGGCATTCATTTTCTCTATGAGGTTCTTGGCATGGAAGGCACCAAGCTTCTACATCAACTATCCCAACTAGTTAGTATCAGGGGCCTTTGCCTCTTGTTGAGGCCTTGGTTTCCAACCTATGGCATCTCTCTCTTTTCTAGAAAACTAAGGTCTAGGATCAGACTGGTTCCTCTCTATAGTAGTCAAACGACCCATAATATGGTTGTGCACTTGGGTAAACTGAGTACTCACTTGATCTATATTTTGAGTCAAGAGGGCAATCAGATCAGGAACATTGTTGTTGGAAACCTTAGTCTTTGTTTCTGCCTTGACACGAGGGTACTGAAAAGGTTCCACCCTTGAATCAAGGATATTCTCTTCAATGCCAGCACTATACTCTTTGGTCTGTGCCAACGATGTGGGCTTCTTGTCCTTCAGAATGAAGCGAAATTTCCCTTCAAAAGTGTTCATATAAAGGAGACAAACTAATGAGGCTATAGGATGGAATTCTGTTGGGATCTCATTGTACAACCTGTCAAATCTAGTATTGAAGTCCTTCATTGTTTCATTCTCCTTTTTCTTTATCTGATTGAACTGAGCTCCAAGCATCCCACTGTCTGTCTTTGTTGACCATCTGTTCTTAAATATGTTGGAAAAACCTTCATAGGATGTGAGATGATTGTCAAGGAGGCCTTTGAACCATTCAAGATCTTCTTCAGTCAATGATGAGGTGAGTAACTTCATGGCCACGTCTTCATGCTCAATACCTGGCTTTTCTATGTCTCGTCCCATGACATAAAGACGATCCTCAACAATTACTACATTATTCCTTGGGAACTTTGGCAACCACTTGTTAGACTCTTTTAGCATTTTATTAGGGTATCCCTTGATAGTGGACATGTTAAGGGGTTTGTAGAATTCCTTGTCCCAAGGTTAATTTGTTGGAGCAATGGGAAGCGTACCCTGGAAAAGGTTTTTGACAATGGGAGACTTGAGGGGAGGCCTTCTTTGGTAGACCTTAGCAGGTTTGAACCTCCCAAGGGAAAAAGGCTTGGAGGAGGAAAGGTTCTGGGAAAGTGGAGTCGTCAGATGAGCTTCAAGGGGATCTCATCAAGAAAGGTAGAAAGGGAACATTCCTTGGGTGGATTCTCCATGCAATCTAGGGTAAATTCTTTGGGATAGCTTGCCAAAGTGTCGTTAGGGTTATGAAAATGATTCAGAATACTCCCCGACAATTGTGCCAAAATCTTATCACACAATTTGTAGGTTGGGCAAAGCCCAACCCAACCACCAATTGGTGACAACTTAGAGAGCACCTATCCAATGTCACCTTAGTCAGGTGTTCCTATCACTTTAGAGGTGAGGTAGTCACCTCAAGGGGGGAATCCTAGTGACCTTAGGGGGGATTGAGATTGAAAATTATAAGTATGGATGGATGTCCCTAAAGGTCAATTCTAAATGGTAGAAGGAACTTGAAAAAGAGTCTTGGGAAAGGCTAAGGGTTTTCCAAATGAGTTGAGTGACATGTTAAGAGTAAGGTACCTGCCCGAGACACAATGAAAACAAAGGATACTTGTAATATGTTAGTCAGACAAGCAAGTTAAGCTTGCTATCTCAAATTACAGCAGTAAACTAATCAATATATCAAAAATAAATGTTAATCAAGAGTGCTTTAAGAGCTTAGATAAAAACAACTTGCAAGTACAAGATTTAGAATAGTTAAAGATTATGAATTAGCATGCACTTTGACACTTAATTAGTAGTTGTTAAGTGACTAATTCTGCCAAAAAATAACAACCCTAATGGCTGTAGCAAACTAGGTTGGATATCAGAAAATTTATCCACTAAAAGTTAGTCCTAGTTATCCTAAAAGATGCCCCTAGGTTAGTAGAGAGTTAGGGAAAAGTTAGGTGTCAATCCTAGGGTTAGTTTGTGAGTTGTTAGAGTTTAGAGGGTTAGGTTTTTTGTAGCCTTATGGTTGTAGAAGTACTATGCCTCAATGGATCGTGCAATGCTTTATGACTTGACTATGAATTCGACATGTATTCATCAAAGTATTGCTATGTCAGTGTTCAATCCATAGGCTATTTTTTTCATCTAAGCAGCCTGACAACAATCAAGACATAGGCAGATATCTATAAGCCCTGTGTTTTATACATCACAAATAAATAGGATCAGGTGGCTATGCAATTTGGAAATTGTTATATTCAATTGAAGTAAGGTAGCAATACCTGGAATCGAAGCAACGAATGTTGCATATTCCACTCCATTTCAACTTGTTTATGCAATTTTCAATTCTCTTGCACACGATCTGCTTTTTGGCTTGAGAGAAATGCCATATGAAATATGCTTGCAAAAAAATTCGAAGTATTGTTTATATTCCATGTGATTTTTGAGTGCATGGAAAGTTTACATTGAAAAATACAATGTGGCTCCACATGTCACATAGACAGTAAAAAAAATAGTGTCATGTTGCATTTGCAATGAGTTCTATGTATTGTTTTCCATTTCTTTGGACATAAAGTAGAACCATAATTTAATTATTTCTTAAATTGATCTAAATGCATATGCATACAATATATACATTGTAAATGGATGTTATCTATGTAGTTTTCATACGAGCTATAGCATATACATTGTATATGCACTTTGTATCCAAAGTATTTACCGCCCATTGTTAACATTGTGTTGTCCTTGTATTGAATTTTTACAGTTAAACTATATGCACATAGTCAATTGAGTTGTTTCACTAAGATTTATATATCGCAGACATTGTGCAAAAGTTTCAAAATTCAATTCAATTATTACAAATCTGGAAGAACTATACAAGCTTTCCATTCTGTTTTTTTCCAGTTATTTTTTAACACAACATACATGTTTCTAGATTGTTCTTTCCATCCTCTTCAATCAATTGTTTTCTTCTATTGTTACAATGCATTTTAAACCCTTGAGCACATGATAAAATAACCTCCATAGTTAATTCCTATTCCAGGTGATCTATTTCATGCTTTGCAAACTAATTCATGGTTTGCAAAGAAAAAGGTTAATACAGCATGGCTGCGAGGATTTCTAAATAAACAATTTATATTGCTATGTCCTAGTTTACTAACTTGTATGCAATCACCAAATGAATAGAACTGTGAATAGATAGAAACTATAATAACTTTTATTGCTTCAAATTGCTATCAATCCTAGATTTACATATACAGGAAATCAATTAACATGCAAGTTCTATTTTCGTATATATTATGCAAATAGAGCATCATTTGGAAATTGTTTGAAGTATTAGAAGTGCACTAGGTTGGTGTGATGAGTTCTATGAATTTTGTGCACAAGTGTTGACAATAGACTAAGCCTTGATTATATGGGTGCCATGCCTGTGCGAATCGACCTCTGTGAAATCCTCAATTGCAGAAGATATGGCTTTCGAAAATCACTTTTTTCTATTGTTCCAATGCATTTTAAAGCCTTGAGCGGAAGTATTAGAAACGTGGAAGAGCGATAATCTAGTGAGGTCCACTGACTTGTATGGATTCACCACATAGGTATTGAAAATAGACTAGGTCTTTCTCATGCGACCATCATACCTGTTTGAAATGTGGAAGTGCAGAAGATATAGCTCTGTGTTGTGCATAAATGCAGAGGTATTGATATATGCATATGCAAGTGTAACAATTATATGGTTCATTTACTTTGATGGTATGTTCACACCTCGCATAGTTGTGTCTTTCGTGCTTTGTATAGTTTTTTTCTTGGCAGAGTAGACATTTAGTTTGTTATCAATTCGCGTGCAAAGAATTGTGATCAATTCTCTGACATACTTGCATTGTGGTGCTTTTGCGCATTGGCACTTGCAGTTCCGCACCTCTGTGGTTCTACAAAGTCTTTTTCTACCGACATGTTTTCTGAGTGTGCATACGTATTGGTTGTGTGTGTGTTGGCATTGGGTACAAGGACGTGGTGGGCATAATAAATACTTTCTCTATTTTCAACCATTGTGTGGAGTAAATACATGCTCACAAGTTGCTATGCTTTTGCGGGTCCACATTTGCAATAGTTATGCACTTTGTTGTGACAAGTTAGGTAATATGGAGGAAGGCCTAGTCACTTTTGGGGCATTGATTTTACTTGGATTTAGAAAGAAAGGGTAGTGATTTAGGACTGGTGCAAAGTAAATGCACTTGGTCTTGAAGCAATGTGAACTTTCTAATGTATTTATTTTTTGAAAATTTTGTGCACAATGATTTTATAATCTATAATTAATGTGGATTAGCTAATGTACTTAAGCATTGTGTTATAATATTGAAACTTCTATATAAATACCTGCCTACCTCCTCCTTTGTCATCATCATCCTCGTGACTCCATTAGCTATGAAATTTTTTGACAGATTTTTGTCCTTTGCACAAATCTCCTTCTCTCTCATCTGAACATACAAAATCTAAATGGGGAAAAATATAAATCTACAAGAAGAAAAAACAAATGGAAAAATGAAAAACACATTTCACAAGAAAACATATTAATAGAAATCTTCTCTTAGCCCTTAGAATTTCTACCACCATTCGGATCTATTCTTATATCCCAACAAACCAATGCTCCTCTTTTCTCTTCCCTACTCTCGTAATCGTTCTACGTGTTCTCTATCTTATTCTGTCTCCTAGCAGTTAGATTTCATATTCATTTAGTTTTGATTTTGATGACTAAATTTTCTGTCACACGCTCCCATCACTGTCATTTTCATTTTTAATGCTCGAACAAGAAATTCCTTCCAAGTACACCACAAGACCAAAAGTGCCTTATAATTATGCAACGGGGGGGAATGTATGTTCAAAATTGCCCCAAAAAAACTTTTCCCAAAATCGTTAATAACAAAAGATCACATTGATCCATCATGCAATGGATCAACTCGAGCACCACATGCAAATGGTTGTGCTCTCTCTCGCGATGATCTTTCTCATGATGATCTATTGAATGATGCATCTGAAAATAAATTTATCAAGTACAATGATTTTTATCAATTTCAAAACATATGAAAACAAGATAAGTATGCAACTATGCACACAATCTAACATGTACATATAAATATGTATACCTTGATTTCCAGCCTAACTTGATCTAGATGAGTTTGACATTCTTCTAGATTGACTAGATCTCCTTGTTTGAATAAAATCCCTTGTATGACTAGTTGCCCCTACTTGACTAGGGTTCCCTGTCAAACTAGGGGTCCATGTCGAACTAACGGTCCCTTTGCAACTAGGGGTCCTTGTTCGACTAGGGGTCCCTCTATTTCTTTCATTGGACAGCCTGAAGTGTTTGTGAGGCATAATTGGAGAATCACATTGCAACAACTCCTCTTGATCCATATATATTATATATGTACCAGGCTGCAAATATATGACAAGCAACAATTGTATGTTTCACAAGAAAATTATGTTAATCAATTGACAATATTTTAATTTACATCATGCAAAAAAATGTATTTTTTCCACATCCTAAGATATAATAAAATCTAAAAAGGAGAAGGTAAAAACCCATAGCATTATGGAATCATCTTAACAAAATTATCATGTGTCTAGGTTAACATGAGATTGTTTATGTCTCTAGGGATTTCTTGGAGTTTCCAAGACTTGGAAAAATTGATAGAAAGTTGAAAATTTTGACCAAGTCTCGACCAATTTGGTGAAGAAACCTTTCTATGCCACTAGTTGGTGGTCTCTATAAGAATGAAGAGGGTAATGTCAACCATGTATATAATTTAACATTCTTAGGTATTGAAAAACATCAAAATACTACAATTTCTTTAAATTCCATTACAATTCGAAGTTTATGTGCATGCATATCCATCGAGTTGTGGTCTAGAGGTTGAGAAGGAAGGTTGCCATATTAATGACCCAACTTCAAACATCGATGTTCATAGAGCCTTAAAAATTAATTTGTTGACCAAGTTTAATGATGTTCCATCATCTCGACAGCAGGGAGTCTAAAAAGGCGTCACAATTTGACCATGATAAAAGTAGCATATGGCCACGATAAAGGTAGTTAATCTCTCTTATGCCACAAAAACATAGATATAGGATAATGTTGAGCAATGAAACAATGTTGGGCAATGAAAAACACATGGTGGAGAGAGGCTCTTCACAAAAACACATTTCTTCCCAAGTGACTAAACAAGATGCTTGGATTGTATGAACCAAAACAATCAAAACATTACCATTCTTGGTCTCGTGGCTATTCATATTGAAATTCCAAAGTCTCAATCCTAGTTTTCTTAGTATATTAAGAAATATATAGAGCCTAAAACATTGAAGAGTTGTATAAGAAAGTACATGTCGCCATTCGATTAGACTCGTTCATGCAACCCCCCTCTCCTCTCCTCGGGGCTGCTGACCTCCCGGTCTAGGATCATTCACATCAAGGAGTCAAATCGACTCTTCAGGCTCTTGTTTGAACCCAAGTCAACTTACACAGGCCCCCTTTTTCTCTTAAGGCACAGGTTTTATGAAACTTGCGGGCCCTTTCCTTAGCGTTGTTCAAATCTCAATGCCAATGGGCGCTAGCTCTTCTCACTAAGCCCCTTCCTTTCATGTGACCACAGACTACAACCGTGGGCCAAATCCATTCGCGACTCCATGCTTTGGAACTATTGCGAGCTGCTTGCTCTCTTTTTCCTGATCCCCGAATCGGTGAATTCTCCAAGCGTTAGCTCCTCCTGCTAGGCCCCTCTCTCCTTACGACCTCAAGCTATGACCTGAGGCTTAATCTCCTGACATTTCAGACTTTGGGCTTCGGCTATTTTGACTGTGGTTGTCACCAAATCTTCCAAATTTTGAACCACAAATATATCTTGTGCGAGGATCAACGGTCCTCGCCCATCCAACAGCCAATGGCTATGATCCCCTTTGGACTCTGGCCTTTGGGAATCTCAAATATTACCTATTGTGAATTCTTTGAATCACGAATTCTCCAGGACTAGATCAACGGTCCATGTTCCCCTCACAACCAACGGCTATGATTTGCTCCGCGACTCCGAACTTCGTGAGTTCGCTCTCCTGTGCACTTTCAAAGGGTTTAGGCCTCGTGCACTTACCTCCGAATCCAACGACAGTTGGTCCACACGCTCAGATCCGATGGACAATATTTGTTCCTCTCCTCTGTGCGCTCTTCTGGGTGTCTGGACGTGAAATTCGATAGCCCAGATCTCTTCCTCAGCAGCTAATCCGATGGTAGTTTTCACTCCTCCTCTTGAGCTTATGATTTCTTCCCTGAATTGGAAGATTTCAAACGTTTCAAAGGCTTCGCCTTTGAACTACCTCCTGCAAGCTCTGATGTATTGGGTCTCGACGGTGTTTTCCCTTCTGAGCTTTTGTCAATGGAATTTGACCTCACCCTGGCGCACACTTGCACTATGCGTGAAAACTTGCAATGTTTCTCCATGAGCTTCGGGAATTGGAATGAGTCTAACTCTTGTGTACTCTTTGCACTATCTCTTCTGAGATTCTCGAACTTCCTCAGTCTCCCAAGGGACCCTTCTGTGTCTTTCAAAAGACTTTCTGGTGCCCTCCTGGCACGTTCTGTGCCCGTCCTCCTGAGCTTACAAACTTGAAACAAGTTCTCTCCTCTGCACACTCCTTCTGCTTGACTGGCCTTCAACTAGATGTCTTTCAACACTTCGTCTGAGTGTTGGCCTGGTGCACTCCTTGCACAGGTCTTCCTCCAGAGTGTTCAGCAACTCTATTTCACATTGAGCTTCAACTGCTCGGACCTCAAAGGTCTCTTCTCCTTTGTTCCTCAAAGGGATATATGTTCCCTCTTGGCAACTTCTGCTCAAGCACTCCTTGCAGAGATTACAGAATGTTCAATAACTCCATGAGTGTCTTCTCCTTGACACTCCTCTTCTCTTTGAACTTGAAACAGAGTTCTTTTGTGCACTCCTTGCATCTGCTCAATGCCCTCCTAGCAAAGCTCTACCAAATCTTCAGCAATTTTGTCTCCCTGAGCCTCCTCTGCAGAGTCTCTCCTCCAAGGTGTTCAACAAACTTTAGGCTCCTCTTGAGTCTGTGAATTCTTCTGGTTTTCCCTCCTGGCACGTTCTTCCCTGAACTTGATTTGAGATTTAGATGCGCACTCCTTTCGTTGGCTATAGAGTTTCCAATACTTTGTTTTGCACTCCTTGCACTGCCTAAAGAACCCAGAAACAATTCCAACAAACTCACAGATAGAGAATTATATCTATCCATGTAGATGAAATCTATCCCAAGCATCTACAGTATACATTCATATAAACACGCAGGTGACATTCATTCATAAACATATAAACACACATAATCATATGCAGGAAAAACTGCTTTGTATTAATCTCAAAATGTCTATATAGATGTTTACAAAGACTGGACTGCAACAGAGTCTCAGTTCTCTCCTCTCATGATCTCTCTACTCGCTCCTCTACATGCTAGGTCTTATGAAATTTGATACAAAGATCTTTTACAAAATAGGGGCTTATCGAGCTCTCCCTCCAACTCACCTAACTCTCATTAATTACACTAAATTACATTCAATGGCCATCTAGTCTGAATCGGATCTAGATATTCATCAGCCTGTCAGCCATTAAAGGCGACCTTATCTCCTACCTAATCAAAGGCATCATATTTTCTCTTCCAACCTTACAAACATTTAATTGCATTTAATACAAATCGAAATTTTAAAAATGAGGGCAAAATGAGAAGGCTCGCGCCTCTCCCCTCCTTGAATGTGCACCGATGTGTTGTCTAGATGGCGCGTTGTTGAGGTGGAGCGATGCTCCTGCATCACCCGTCAATCAAACACATTGAGAAACATGTGCCTAAAATGCAGAAGTATTGCTTGACAATTAAACTAACCTATGAAGAGATTAAAGGAAAAAATAATTGCTTGATTGAATGCTTAGAATGCTAGTGTTGATGAAGAGAATGATGAGTAAATTATTGAAGTTATTGGATCAACTATTTGTTATAAGGATGAGTAAGAAAAGGACCAAATCATTGGCACATTATTAAACTCATTCATTGGTAGTAGTAATGCGAAGGAATGGTCACATCCCATGTTGTCTGTTTAAATGGAGGATGTCAACATTGAGTACAGTTGAACCCAATTTCTTTTCAAAAAAAAATTCATCTCTTGCTAGTAATGATAGGAACTCTGACCTAATATGAACCTTAATATTTGTTATATCCCAAATGATTACGAGGATAAATATAGGGGAGTGGCCTCGACCATAAGTTCATGGAAGTTCCCACTAGGACTTCCATTCTCGTAGATGTCACAAGTAGTTAAGGCAAAATTAAAAGGACAACACAACTTACCAAGCCTCTAATTCTTCATGGATTAACTTGTAAAAGTGTTATAACTTAGCAATTCAAGTAGATAAGCATTCACTGGATGGGATCTTTGGTTCAAACAAATCCTGGTTTGATGTATTAGAAGTTTGGGATTATATTTCAAGTGGGGTTGGTGATCTGGTTCTGAAAACAAATCAACCAGCTATAAAATCATATATGATTGATAATGGGCAACCCAATGATAAAAAAGGGTCCCTTGTCTGTAGTGAAGAAGAGGCGTTAAGCATATTTTAGTCAGAGCACAGGTGTTTTAATACATAACGAAAACAAATGCAAAAGATATAGCTTTGTGTTGTGTAGAAATGCACAAGTATTGATATCTACATATGCAAGTATAACGGTTATATGGTTCATTTGCGTAGAGCCTACTTAAAATAAAATCAAGTCAACAATATTCTTAAAGTTAAACATATGCATAAAATCATTTTGTTCCCTTTACATACTCATTTTTCTTAAAAAACATTGTTACTTAAAATAAATTGAACTTAAAAATATTTTGTAAGTTGAATATATGCATAAAAGCATATCGTTCTCTTTGTATGCTTATTTTTTATAATAAACATTGTTACTTAAAATAAATTCAACTAAGTATAGAGAGAAAGTTGTGAAATCTTGGAATATGAAATTGTGATAAATAACTCGGTTATGATGCAAAGTACATCGTTGTTCACAACCCGTTCTATGGAACTATTGAAACTACACAGTTGTGAAGTGCGACAGTTCGACATGATGGGTTCTATGGATTATCTACATAAGGGTTTGAATTAGACTAAGTGTTGGTTGTGCGGGGGATATGCTTGTGCCGATGTGAAGAACATATATTTGTGTGGACGACATATATATGCCAAAGATATATCTGTGCGAGAGATATATATGTTTAACAAAAAAAATTAAGTTAAGCATATGCATAGAAGCATTTTGTTCACTTTGTATACTTATTCTTTAATATATGTACACAC
>ML776962.1:619643-638273 GCA_009831015.1 Picea engelmannii
TCAAAAACAACACATGGGGGATGAGGAGAAAGATAATGGAGCAGGAGATCCTTTTAAAATACTTCTCAAGGAATCCCTTGCGCGACAAACGAACGAAATGATGGACAACTTTGCATAGATCCTTCGGTGGTTGCCCACATGAGACGCATCTTCATCAAGTGGCCATGCAACCCCCTTCAAGATACAAGTAAATTTCGATATTCCATTATTTGAAGGACTAATAGATGTGGATGTTGTAGATAAATGGTTGAATATGCTCGAAGGGTATTTTTTGGTCCACAATTTTTCTGATAAGGAAAATATTACTTTTTCACTCCTCAAGGTCGTCCCCCATGTTAAGGACCAATGGGATGCTTACTTTGAGCAAAGGGCCATAGAGGAATCTACAATATTTGCATTCGCCCCCACATGGGATTCCTTAAGGGATGCCACTAAAGAACAATACTACCATATTGGAAGCTACGAGGACCAGTACACAAGATGGAACACACTTCGTCAAGAAACGGACCAGACAGTAATAGATTTCACCAACATGTTCTATATCCTGCGCACCAAATTGGGTATCAAAGACTCTAAACGACATCTCGTGCTCAAATACAGTGGTTTTCTACATAGATACATTCAAACATAAATGGAGTTTCTAGACATCACATCATTCGGTGCGGCTTATAGATATGTTGTCAAGATCGAGCATAAATTTAATTAGAATAGGCGAGATTTTGGATATGAAAACTCGTCACAGTCGAAGTACGACAAAGGCAGCCCCAACCCACAAAACAAGGGATAGAGCAAAGATGGTCTCTCTCAAGACAACCAGTCCAAGCTACAACCCAAGAAGGGTAATGATAAGTCAAAGAAAAACACAAGAAAATGGTGTGAATACCATAAAATCCCTTGGCACAACACCGAAGAATGTCGCTCCAAGCAGTCATCGGTGGTCGAGCTGAAAGATTCCAAGTTAGAGGTTGATTTTGAATCTGAATCAAATCCAGAAAGTGGCAAGTGGATCATCGATGTCAAACCCAGTGCCATTGTTGTTGCCGCCAAAGTCCAAGCAAGCAAACCAGAAGAACTAGAGCAAGGGGAATGCCTCTTTCACTCAAAGTTGTGGGTAAAAGGAACTCATAGATATTGTTTGGAAATACCCCACCTATGAAAAATAAATGTATTCCATTGTGCAAGCCTATCGTCAATGGAAAAATTACATTCCGGGAAATGAGACAGTCATCCCCACTGATCACAAGCCTCTGCAGTTCATACAGACACAGGGGAAGTTGCAGAACGACTGTCATTAAAAGTGGTCCACATACCTATAGCATTTCCATCTCAACATCAAGTATAAAATAGGGAGTACAAATCATGTCGTTGACTGCCTCAGTTGCCCTCCCATTGATGCACTCACCATAGTGCTCCATTCCTGTGGGCATGAGGCATCTGAATGGCCCCAACTTTATCAACGTGACCCTGACTTCACCACCACCTATCAGCTCTTGGGTACGGGAGCGAACGTCACCAATTTTCACATCCATGATAGAATGTTATGCCATCTGGGCCACCTATGTGTTCCCACAAGCGAGCATTCAAACCTGATTTGGGAGACTCACTATAGTCAGATGGTAGGACATTTTGGCGTGGAGAAAACTTTGGTCGTTCTACAGAAACATTTTTATTGTCCAAAACTTCGACAAGACGTCAACAAGTATATCAGATCTTGCATTTCATGTGTCATTTCCAAGCCAACCATCAAGAATAAAGGCTTATACACCCCTCTTCCTACTCCCGAGAGGCCTTGGGAATCCATCTCGATGGATTACATGTCTAGCCTTCCATCCACCAAGCACGACAATGATTGTGCATTTGTGGTGGTTGATCAGTTTTAGAAGATGGCCATTATCACAACCTACAAGAAGAGCATCACAGCAGCAGATACTGCTAAGCTCTTCTTCAAACAGGTGTGGGTCCATTTTGGGATACCATAGACCATCACCTCAAATAGGGACAACAGATTCCTCAGCACATTTTGGTCGAGTGTCTCGTCATTGTTGGACACCAAGCTCACTAAATCCACTGCTTTCCGCCCCCAAACTGATGGCTAGACAGAGGTCATCAATCATATGATTGTGCACATCCTGTGCATTTACAATGCTAAGAATCAACGTACATGTGATGAGAATCTTCCCTATGTTTAACACAACTATAACAGAGCTCTCCATAGCTCCATCGACTATAGCCCATTTCAGGCAGTTCTGGGATTCCAACCCTTGGGTCCCATTGATGTTGCACTACCTCTTGCAACCACACAAGCATAATCTTTCCTTATTCAGTCTAAGGCTGAGAAAGCCACCAGATTCATTGAGTGGATTCAACACATCTGCCAATAGGTCCATGAGATTTTCCAAAAAGCCAATGCTAAGTACAAGCAACACCATGATCAACACCAGGTACCTCACCAGTTTAAGGTGGGAAACAAGGTCTAGTTACATATGCAGAAAGAGTGCCTTACAAGGCCCCATTGGAAGCTTCGACCACTTTGCTATGGGCCTTACACTATCACCAAGGATATGGGTAGAAATACTTTTGAGCTCAACGCTCCACCCTTCCTTGGCTTGCACCCACTGTTCAATGTGGACCTCCTTCGGCCATATTTTCCACCATTATTGGACACCTCAAAGATCACATAACAATTGACACCAACAGATCTCAACCCTGACTAAATGGAACAGAAATCCACTGATCAAATAGTGGACACACAGGTCAAGGGCACTTTCGAGCAGAGGATCCAACTTTATCGGGTTGTCAAGGTAAGGCAACTCCTACACCAAGGCAAGTGGATCACCTGGGACCAAATTCAACAGAAGTTTCCTCAACTGATGGGGGCACTCAACGCAATGGAGACCATTGCTTTCTAAGGGGGGAGGACTCATCCAGGTGGATATTGGTGGCTTCCCACCTATTCCAACTGGCTCCTCTAGACATTTTTTAGTTCAACACGTTCTTCTGTAATTATTTGTAATTGTGGGTTCTACACTTCTGGGGCTGTCTAAAGCCCGGGTGGAGATTAGTGGTTGCCCACTTAATCCAACTGGCTTATTTTGGAAGTTTTCATGTCCGTACATATTTTTGTACTTCCAGGGTTGTTTTGGGGCCCTAAACAGTTTTTTTTGGCTTGCCATAGTCAAACTATATATGGAGTCAGAGTTTGACAACATGTGTAGTACTCGAAAATAACTTTCCAACGAGCTATCACGCACCTAAAATGGAGCTCGTATGAAAAATTTACGAACCCAAGAAGTTGATGTACCAACTTACCCATCGGGGCCCACATAACTTTTGGCATTTCATCTCCTAGGGTTAGGTTTTTGTATGTCTAGGGTTTTGGCATTCATGAGTAATGTTAAAAAGGCATCTGGAGTCTCATTGTAATCTTTCTGCTCAGACAGATGTGTGTAGCAAGCCACATCTCTTCTCAGAGATAACTACCACCATTCGAGCAAGTTGTTTCCAGTTTTGCAGTTTTACAATTTCAACCTATTTTATTTATTCAATAGAAGTTATTATTCATTGGATATATGTTGTTGTGCTTTGTATCTCTGTTTTATTGTATTCAATATGTTATTCCTTTTGTTCTGCTCATAAATTTGGATCATTGGTTGATATGAATTATTTGCACAAGGGTTCAAATTAGACCAAATGTTGGTTGTCTCAAAGATATGCCTATGCGGACGTGCATAAGATATGTCTGTGTGGATGATATGTGTGTATCGAAGATGTATATGGGCGGAACATATATATGTCTAACAATATTTTTTAATTTAAGCATATGCATAAAAACATTTTGTTCACTTTATGTACTTATTTTTAATATATGTATATACGTAAATCCATTTACATATCTAAAAAGTTAAGACTTTTGTCGTAATGTTTGTTGACTATCCAGAATTATATAAAATTCTTCTGCAAATACACTATACTTCCAACATTTCTTAGTCAAAATCCTTTTTACTTACCCGCTCTTCACATTGCGCGGAGTCCACACATGTATATCCGCGGTACAACCAGTGCCTTGGTACTTTTACTTTCAACCCTTGTGTGAACAATCCATGCTTGATGCTCTTGCAATTGCCACTTCTGCAATTTGGCATTTCAATGGTTCCGCACCAGCGATTCTAACAAGACATGCAATTTGCACGATAACCAAATTATTTATGACACCTTGATTTGCTTCAACTTGCAAAAAAAATGGAAGTTACTTATCGCTTGTGCAGAGTAAATATGGCGCTTTTCTATAGTCTGCTTAATTGTTTCTACTTTTGTCGTCGTATTTTGTAAGTAACTTACATGTGGAAATGACATTTTAGTAAATGTGCTAGATGCAATTTGTCTTAAAGCAATTGCACCTCAGTATCTCCGCAATTATTGTATCTCCGCACTCAGCACAACCATAACTTATTCACTAAGTTTTACTCGATATTGAAGACTTTATTTTTCGCTTATTTGTACAAGTTTTATGATAACTTTTCTTAGTTGTTCTCATTTTATTCTTACCATTGTCTTCTTTGCATTAACAATAATGTTATTTTGTTTTTGGAAAGACTATTCATCGCATATGCACCGTGCGAAAATATTTATCTAGCAACTGAAAAACTATTGCGATTAGAAGACGGAACATTTTGCTCCAATGGGACATGGACTAGCCCTTGCCATGAAACAACCCCAATGCATTTCTTGTATAAAATTATTCTACCAATGCACTATTCTTCAAAAATTTATTCGTGAAAAGCGTTTTTTCTTATCCACTTTTCACATTGCATGAAGTCTTTTGCCATTGCGATATCCCCATACATCACGTGCCTATATATTCACATGTTCGCTCTCCACACATGTATATCGCCCACACAGTCAGTACTTTACTACTTTTATTTTCAACCCTTGTGCGCACAATTCATGGTTGATGCTGGCGCAGTTGCCACTTCCTCAATTTGGAATTTCCAACAATTATGCACCAACAGTCTAACAAGCTATGTAATTTTCACAGTAATCGAGTAATTTATGACACCTTTATTTTCCACCATTTGCAAAAAAAGGAAGTTATTTACCACTTATGCGAATTAAATTTCGTGCTTTTCTACGAGTTTTTTAGTGGTCTCTATTTATGGCTCCCTGTATTCTGCAAGTAACTTACGTGTGGAAATGACCTTTTAGTAAAAGCACCATATTTATGCCTGTCATAATTCCCACCGTGTGTAAACGCAATAGTTTTACAACATAGATTCTGACAAGACAAGTAATTTGCACTATAACTAAAGCATTTATGACAACATTATTTGCTCTGATTTACCAAGAAAGAACAACAATTAGGTAATAGGACTCAGGAAAAGTAAATGTCTCGCTTTTCTATGACCTAGATAATGGTTCTTATTAATGATTACATGTGTTTCAAACATAGTTCATATGTGTGGAAATGCCTTTCTGGTGAATACACGCTATGCAGTTCACTTTAAAGCCATTGGACCTCGCTAATATATTATTCAAAATGTTCACCTATACCAAAGTTCATTAATAAAGAAACACTATGGAAAATAGAGGAAGGAAAGAGCCCTTTTGCAGTGATATTGTCAATTCACTAGCCAAGGAAGACAAGAATTTCCATCGATCTACCTCATACCTGTAGAGATTATGAGATACCTGCACAGAAGATCTAGCTAATAATGAAGCATACACAACTTGCAATGGTAGATGAAGAGAGAAGACAAAATATGGAGAAAAGAATGAAAACAAATTCTATATCTAAGTAATAGAATGATACAATACAAGTCATATACTCCATATGACACAATTAGCTCGCCATAATAGCCAAGCTAATGTGCATGAGTGTTCTAGAGAGTTGTGACACACACTAGCAGTTATTGGAGTCAACTGCTACCTAGTCCTAGTTAACTGGCCATGCGGTCGTCAATTAACTAACCAAACTAAAGTGAAATGAGGAGGAGATCACTCACACATGTGGAATGTGCCTTATTGGTGATGATCCCAATGCAAGTGTGCATTATTGGTGATGATATCGAGGTTAGCATGCAACACTTGGTGATAAATCCAAGATTGAAATGTAGCACTTCACTCAACTAGTCTAATTGAACAGTAACTGAGAGTTGATTGGAGGGTATGTGGCACCCTTGTTTAGGGGGAGAATATCTTCAACGAGGGGAGAATATCTTAGACTAAGGGAACCTCAACATATCCAAATAAACTTAGCAAAAGAAAATGAAAGGAAATCCTAGGTGTGTGTAATATCTCCAACACCCCTCGTGAACACTACTAGGGAGTATACATAATGAATGGGTCACAACAACATAGGCCATGTTAGGTACCCATGAACAATGCAACTAATGAATATTGAAATAAAGTGAGGAAAGAGGGAAAACCTCATGGTAAAAAGAAAACCCCTCAAAATACAATGTATCAAAAGAAGAGAAAGACAGTTGCTAGGCAATTGTGTCCTTCACTCCAAGACGATCGCGCAAACTATGGAACTTTTTCTCAATGAAATTCTTGGTGAAGATGTCGACAGTTTACTCGGCGGAAGGGAAGTACTACAAATCGACGACCCTGTCATGAACAAGCTCCCTGATAAAATGCATATATATCTCGACACGTTTTATCCGTTGTCTCTGTACTAGATCTCGACAGAATTTTAGTGTACTCTGGTTGTCACACTAGATCACAGTCAAACGATGGAACTGAATGTTGAGCTCAGTGAGGAATTTTTGTAGCCATAGTTCCTAGATGGTGATATTGATTGCTCCCCTGTAATTGGCCTCTGCTAAAGATAGAGAAACAATTGACTTCTTTTTGCTCGACCAATAGATTGGGTCGGATCCCAAACTCAACATGTACTTGGAGGTGGACTTGCGATCGGTGCCATCACCATCCTAGCCAAAATTGATGAAGCCTATGAGATCCAACTTGCAACCTGTTGCATAATGGATCCCATAACTGATGGTGCCCTGAATGTATCTAAGGATGCGCTTGGAAGCCTTCCAGTGTAACTCATGTAGCTCATGTGTGTACCTGGAGACTACCCCTACTGCATATCATAGGTCTGGTCATGTGTGGGTGAGATACATAAGGCCTCCCACAAGCTGTCAATGCAAGGTGTTTTCCACCACTGGTGTATCCCGACCATCCTCAATTTTAACCCCAAATAAGAAAGGTGTAGGTGCAGACTTAATGTCTGTCATGTGGAATCTCTCCATGAGATCTATAGAATACTTAGCCTAAGATAGCTTGATGCCTGATGCATCCTGGCTGATCTGAAGACCAAGAAAAAAATTTAGTGGACCCATGTTCGTCATCAAAAACCTGTCATGAAGAATGCCCTTGACCCTAATTTTCTAGAGATATGTGACACACACTAGTAGTCACTAGAGTCAACTGCCACCTGGTCCCATTTGACTGGCCAAGCTAATCTGCATTAGGAGTTTTCTAGAGAGATGTGACACACACTAGAAGTCACTAGAGTCAACTACCACCTAGTCCTAGTTAACTGGCCATGTGATCGTCAATTAACTAGTCAAACTAGAGTGAAATGAGGAGGATATCACTCACACATGTGGAATGTGCCTTATTGGTGATGATACCAATGCAAGTGCAGATTACTGGTGATGATCTTGAGGTTAGCATGCAACAATTGGTGATAAAACCAAGATTGACATGTAACACTTCACTCAACTAGTCTAACTGAACGGTAACTGAGAGTTGATTGGAGGGTATGTGGCACCCATTGTCTAGGGGAGAATATCTCAGACTAAGGGACCCTCAACATATCCAAATAAACTTAGGAAAATAAAATGAAAGGAAAATCATAGGTGTCTGTAATATCTCTAATAGTACCAATGGTTCTTGAACAAGCCACCAGAAGAAAAAGAAAAATGTCAAACTCTGGACCACAGGCCTGGTCAATGCTAGTTGTGTTCTTGAATACTTCAACTTCAAATAACTTGTAACTTGGTGTGTTTTAAGGTTCAACTCAAGTACAAGGATGATTAAAGTAAAAATGAAAACAAAGAATCCAGTGGTCCTTACTCCAAAAATATTCAATAAAATGCTTTGTCTTCCATCTGCAAATAAAACTCTTCATCTTGTCGATGCAGATGCCTTTCTGACTTCTCCGGCAGGTGGCTCCAATGCATTAAAAGACTTTATACTACCTTATGCAAACATGTTTATCGACCTTTCAACAATCATTATAACCTTGCTTCAAGAACCATACTAGGAATTTTCATGGTTGTTCACCCATGTCACTAGTCGCAAGTTGACTTCACACATACCCAAGTCATTTCTATATGCACTATACTTTTGATTTCACAAGGATTCCATGTTTGATTAGGTTAAGGTCATATCAAATGAACTTTGTTTTCAATTAAGTAACTACATTAGCACTCCAATATTTTGATGGTTGCATATTTGGTATTCACAATTGTCTTTTACAATCTCTTTGACAGTCTCTCTGTCAAGCCGGCTGTTAATATACACAATGAACCAGTTCAGTTATGGCACCCAGTGCTATGCAAACATCAAGCACCATTCAATTTTTGCATTATTCAAGATAAGTTTGTTAGAGAGTTCATACACATCGTGGTTGGGGTAGATCCCAAGAGAAGAACCCAAGAAGTTGAAGATTTTCTTAAGGCAAAGGGCATTTGCATTCAAGAGAAAAACCATACTTACATCCACTTGTATGGTTGTCAAGAAAACCCACTTCTACTCCATGTATTTGTTTGCGATGGATATTTTGTTGCGGAAGTTTTCCACAAGTATAAATCATGTTGTATTCTATTTGACAAAAAGAGAGAAAAGCAATTCATTACATTGCCTCTTTGAGTTGGGGACACAATGGTCATGAATCTAGCGCATATGAAACAAATCTTAGAGACACTTAATTTGTTTAATCTAAAATAAGCACAACCCCTATGGGGTTTTGATCCCGAGGGTCTGTTCTCGTGACAATTAGCATCGATAAGGTACAATAACCTTTTTTACAATATTTGATGAAGAAATTGTTGAGAATCCCTCAAAAAAAGGACAAGAATGCATGCATTAATGGCTTGTTGACATAAATAAGTTCAAATACCAAAAGTAGGGGAAAAACAAGACAAAGGGGGAAATGAAGTGTTAGTTTTGAGCCTTCTTCTAATCACCAACCACCTAAGAGCTCCTCCTCTGAGCAAAGAACAGAATAATAGAAGGTAAACGGAGAAGAGAATAATGAAGGGTCTGTTGGAGATGATGGTGGAAAGAAACCACCTCATGCAAATCTTGAACAAGAACATATAATGTCACAACAAAAAAGGAAACAAAACCCAAATAGAGACAATTCAAAAGATACATGAAGTCGAGGAAATCTTGAAGATATGGAAATCGAGAGCACAAATCTACTAGACTGGGTAGCCCGAAGAATTGTTGAAAGCTAAGAAATTACACAAGACCTCGCAATAGAGGAACCCGTGTTCTTTGACAACCAGTCCTTGACATTGCACAATACTCAATACAAGAGGCACAAAAAGAAGTTGGATATTGAGAGGGTCAGTGTCAAACACAAAAAGGTGGTTTATAAATTAAGGTTAATGTTTGATGTATCGAGAGTCACACCCTTTGAACTCGTGCAACTACATCGCTCCACAGGAAATGCTCTTGTAGATTCAATTTCAAGAACAAGAGTTTCAAACCATTAAATTGAAGAAAAGAATAAGTGAACTTGAGGAGGCACTCAATCCTGGACCACTCTTTGCACAACCACTGACCATACTTTCAGTAGAACGAACTCCTCCAAGTACTCTAAGAACCTCGAGGCCAATTAGGAAATCCCTTCAATTATTGAATGGAGTCAAACTCTATGTTGATGATAACATTAATAGAAGACTCGATATAATCATACAAACGTGGGAATTCAACACCAGACTACATGATCTTTCACAAAGGATTTCAAGTTTTACTGGAGATTTGCAAAGAGACTTGCAACATGATCAAGCCTGCTGCAAAAACAAGTTAAACAATTTCATTGCACGAGTGACTAGTATCAATGACCATCAAAAAAATCAGTAGGGATTGCCCAATAGCAGTAGAGTAAAGAAAATAAAGGCAGGTTGGGAACAACAAGTAAAAATGTCGCAAGATGCAATTGTTGCTTGCAAAAAAATCAAAGAAAGAAGAGGTGATGTTATTTTAAAAGCATTTGATGTCGTTAAATAAATGTAGGGTCATAACTTTTCATAAATTTAACGATGATCACTAAAGAGGAGTTGGATAGTCACTTGGCGGCAATGAAGACTTCATTAGCTAATGACTTCAACAACCCAGTGGAGTTTCCTAAAGAAGAACCGAAACATTGGCTTGTTACATTTTTCAATGAAAATGAAGAGCACTTGTCAGCCATCGAACAACTGCAAGTGGAACACACATAAATAGAGGATCACATTTTCGCACTTCAAGTTAAGCAAGAAATCACCATCCCACCAATCAAGAACCATAATGATAATTGGGTCAAGAATGGCTTGCAACAAATTATTAACCCATAATAGCCACCACAGACAGTTTCTTCAAAAAAAGCCCAAAGCAAAAAATGTTATAAAGGCAGATACACAACAACAACAGACAAACCAGATTAACAAAATATTTGCTTCTTGGTAGGTAGTCTATTGTTTGCATTTGCTTATGTTATCCTTTTCTTTTCGTGACTTGGTAATTCATCACAATTGTTTGTTTTATGTCCTCTACAGACTTAACACTGCTTTCTATCTATATTTTCTCTTTCTTCCATGTCTTTCTTCTATTTATTGGTCCACGGGAGCCTCAATCCCAATCCAATTGGACAAACACATTTACTTTGTATATACATTATTTAAAAGACAATTGCATATTTTTTGAACTTGCCGAAGAACTCTTTAGCATATATGGCTAGTGATTTTCCAGGATTCGAGTTTAAAACTGAATTTTCAAGTATTATTTCACTCTTTATGATTTTTCAATGAAATATCATGTTAATTTCTCTGCATATGTGCTACTTTACTTCCATTATGGGAAATGTTATTTTGACTTTTAGACTTTTTTCATAAGCATTATGTAAAATTCAACTACATATATTTTTGCACTTGCAAAAGAATTGTTTTGGCATAGATGGCCATTGGTTTTCAACTCTTTGACTTTTAAATTGAATAGTCAATTTTGTGTTCACTGTGTTTCATTTTTCAATGAAATATCATGTTAAGTTCTCTGCATATCTGGATATTGACTATCATTCTACAAAATGTTGTTTTGACCTTTATGCTATCACTTGTAAATTTTATAGTGTATTGTGAATATTGAATAGAATACAACCTCATCCTTTCTCACATCTTGCTTTATTTGTGAATGTTTACTTAACAAACCAACTACATTGTCAGTTTCATTTCAATTGTCTATTGTGATAATTTATGTTACTCCATTTAAATCGCATAAACATTGCAAAAGCATTTGTCGTGCTCCATTGAACATTGTCCACTGGACCAACTCTTTCCTACACATTGTTGTTTTCCATTCGTGTTATTTACAAAACCAATTTTCCTATTAAGTTGGAACATCAACAATTTGTCTGCTTTTGCACTGTATTTGATTTGTTAAGTTCTCTATACATTGTCTTTTCTGATCTTTGGTTGAAAAAATACTTTTCCTATTAAGTTGGAAGTTTGACAATACTATTGCTTTTGGACTCTGTTTCGTGTCTTCCGTCATATGCACATTGTCTTTTCTGAACTTTGGAAAATAAGAAGAAGAAAAAGTCATACCCGTAACAATTTCTTGATCTGCTACTGACAATTTCAAGGGTCTACACGAGCAATATATATTGTACAGGGAACTCGATCACGTCTCACGCACATCCTAGCTTCCATGCATTTCACATTGATTATGGCACATCCTAGACTCTATGCACTCTGCATTGCCTCTCCACATCTTCATCTTCACAATCTCTTTACAAAGTTTTATGGTGGATGTTTTTACATAGTTGTATGCTAAATGTGATGTCTTGTGCGGAGAATTACAAGCCCTTTGCTTCTCACACACTTGCACATCCTATCCTTCACACACTTTACATGGCTTTGAGTGAGTGTTGGCTTCAACACACTTTAGATTGCTTCTGACACATCTTGGTCTCCGCATACTGCTTTCTACTAAGTTTTATGTTGTGTGTTTCTACTTTTTTTTACATAGTCCGATGCTAAATATAATTTTGTGCGGAGAAATTTACGTCCTTTTCTTCCCACACATCCCATCCTCCACAGACTTTACATTGCTTTGAGAAAATGCTGACATCGACATAGTTTACATTGCTTTTGGCACATCCTGGACTCTGCATATTGCTTTTTATTAAGTTTTATGTTGCATGCTTTTGTTTTTTACATAAACCAATTCTAAATCTAATATTCTTTGCAGATAACTTTAGGTCCTTTGCTTCTCACACATGCTAGCCTCCACACATTTTTCATTGACTATTATGTGCGAAGCTTCCACAATTTCATCGCTCTCCTTTATATCCGCACACATTTACTTCTGCACAATATAAAGAGTCAAACCGAAGATTTAATTATTCTATTATTTCTTTTCGAACCTCTTGTTCCCCTCGGACAACTATAACATCTTGCAATAAAGATGCCATAATTTTTATCTTATTATTCAAATGCATACTCAGCGACTAAAGTAGAAATCAATTGCAAATACAAATGATCAAGTCAATAAACTGTTTCCCATATTAAACTCGACAACCTATATTTCAGAGTTGTTCCAACTTTTGTAATTGTCGCTCCCTATCCTAACTTCCAAACACTTTTCATTGCTTCTCGCATATGCTAACCTCACCACTAAACACTTCACTTATTTATTTTGCTTCCTACATATGCTAACACCCCATTCAACATTTACTTACTTAGTTACTAAGTTTTGATCCACATTGAACATTTACTATTTAATTACTAAGTTTTACTTGACTTTAAAAATCTAGTAAGCTTTATTTTACATTAAACAATTTACCATCTTACATATTTTTACAAAATTGTATCCTACATGTTTTTAGTCCAAGCACTTTACATTGCTTCACACATATGCTAACCTTCCCAATGAACATTACACTTTTCACTGACTTTTATGTGCAAAGCTTCTACAATTTCATCTCTCTGCTTTATATCCACACACATTTACTTCCGCACAATAGAGAGAGCCAAACCAAAGATTCAGTTATTATATTGTTTCACTTATTTGTTTCCTGCATATGCTAACCTCCCCATTAAACATTTAATACTTTGCATTTTTTCTTGTTTTTAACAAACTCTTATGCTAAATGTTTTTACGTCAACAATACTAAATGTTTTCACTTGTTTTTTCTTTATTCTTATCATTCTCCTCTTGCATAAACAATAATGTTATTCTTCTTTATTTTATCTATTGTTTAATTATTATCTTTTGATAAAAACTATTCATTGCATGTGCATTTAATTATATTAAGTTTCATTGTTGGGTATATATTTCCCAACTAACTCGGCAGGGACTAGCTGCCATAAAACTCTTATTTAAATACATAACAAATTAAAGATTATATTTATTTAAATACACAACAAATTTGTAAAAGGACTAAATTATAAAACAACAATTGCAAATTAAAATGACTAAATTATAAAACATCAATTGCTAATTACTTATTGATATGTTCTAATAATAATATAATAATTTGTTAATTGTTTCATATTAATAAAACATAATATTAACAAGTATATAATATACAATTTACAATAATTTGTTAATTGTTTCATATTAATAAAACACAATATTAACCAGTATACAATATACAATTTACATTAAAATAATATAATAGATAAAATAAATAGAATGTTCGTTGACCAAGGCATTATCCCGTGGAATAATTTAATGTTTAATTATAAAAAAAATTACACAAACACTTCTTAGTGTATTAGTGCTTTGCCATATCTAGTGCATAGGGGCTTTAATAGATTGTAGATGCATTGATACATTTAACCAAGAGGTCAAACCCATATTGAGAACCCTTATCCAAATAATGTACCACTAAAGAAAAGAATGGACCACCCGAAGCATCATGTTCCCACTAGTGCACCATATAGAAACAAGGCACTATTGCATACTTTCTGAAAACTACATCACTGATTTAATCAAATTACCTTGGGCATCTTGCTCCTAATGGTTTGCAAGTATCATTAGCACATTGATGTATCATATTAACAAGTGTTGCGTTGCAACTTAGTCCCTGCCAAACAAAGTTAAATATATATATAAGATGTATTATGTTTGAACCAATCTCTTTCTTCCGTTTTATCAATGCCATGTGAAAAGATTCTACATCTCGTATAGTATTTTTCCATACACTTGTACGAACCATTGAATAGGAGGCTACCACTGAAGAGATGCTTCTTTATGGAGTATATAGTAATTTTCCATACACTTGTACGGACCATTGAATAGGATGTTATCGCTGAAGAGATGCTTCCGTCTGGACTACATCTTTGATGTAGATAGCATTCTGCTCTGTTTACAAACTCGTTATTTACTCTAACATATGACTTCTAAGCACATGCACACTCTCAATGGAAACCCTAACTTCTCCAGACTCTTCAACTTTTGATGGTTCAGATATGCATGTTCGTATATGACAGTTTACCACTCAATGTGCTTTCATATAAACTAGTTGTCAAGCAAGCCTTCCCAAGCCTAATGTATTTCAACTTTAAGCTAAGGTTTGATTGTTGTGAATACTTTTGTCTCAATAACATTAATTTATCATAATTGGAATTTTCACGATGGAGACTAGAATGTTGGAGAAGGAAACCCCTTTCACTGATCCCATTCCTCCCTTTAGTACAAAATCATATAATAAAAACTAAGTTGATAAACTATCTCCTTGATATGCTTAAAATTCGTTTTATCAATGCCATGTGAAAAGATTCTACATCTCGTATAGTATTTTTCCATACACTTGTACGAACCATTGAATAGGAGGCTACCACTGAAGAGATGCTTCTTTATGGAATACATAGTAATTTTCCATACACTTGTACGGGCCATTGAATAGGACGCTACTGCTGAAGAGATTCTTCCGTCTGGACTACATCTTTGATGTAGATGGCATTCTGCTCTATTTACAAACTCGTTATCTACTCTAACACATGACTTCTAAGCACATGCACACTCTCAATGGAAACCCTAACTTCTCCAGACTCTTCAACTTTTGATGGTTCAGATATGTCTGTTCGTATATGACAATTTACCACTCAATGTGATTTCCTATAAACTAGTTGTCAAGCAAGCCTTCCCAAGCCTAATGTATCGCAACTTTAAGCTAAGGTTTTATTGTTGTGAATACTTCTGTCTCAATACCATTGATTTATCATAATTGGAATTTTCACGATGGAGACTAGAATGTTGGAGAAGGAAACCCCTTTCACCGATCCCATTCCTCCCTTTAGTACAAAATCATATAATAAAAACTAAGATGATAAACTATCTCCTTGATATGCTTAAAATTCATACAATTTTAATCCAATTTTATATTACTAAAAGTTTTAGTACAGCAAGAGCCAATCCAACCGAACATTATTATTATAGTAAAGATATGAGTGAAACCATGAGCAAGATAAACATTGAATCATCAATAAATTCCAACTGTACAAATTTAAAAAGCAACATGACATTTAAAAAGCAACTGTAAAAACTCAAAAAACTGGGAAAAACTGGCAACCTGGAAAACTCAAAAACCTTGGCAACACTAATGGTCGATGCTCAGTTGATGTTGTCAACTTTGGACGCAGACTTTTCCAATTGAAACAAATTAGGACAACTGAAATTCTCTAACCTGTTGTCAAAAGGATTTGACCAGGAAACAATTAATTTGGGATCAAAGCAACAAAAGCTAGCAATGTGTTTTCATGTCTTGCGCATTGGATCAATAATGGCAAACGAAAAACTATATAGTGCAAATTGTAACCATTTTACAAGATGAGTAGCACCAGGATGCAATTTTTCGTGGATTGTCTAAGTCAGTTTAAAGAAATAGTATTTCTTGATGATTGTGTTTTGAATTGAAGTTCAAACTCCCTCAGAATAATGATACACAAAGCAAATGAACAACAGTCAAAGGAGCAATTTGCAGCTAGAAACCTTATATTTATTTTACAAGTATAGGAATCTTTATATTCAAATGCATAAGGAAAAGCAGGCTTATTTTTCTCTTTCTACAGAAACTACCCTTGGTTTTGGTTGGAATGCACAAGATCTAAATTCTGAGACGCCATTCCAGGGATTCTCAAGTAGAGCCCACACAGGAATGCGCTGAAAATTGAACATGGACTAACTGGTAGGTTCCTACTGGTATACTAATGTATACTAATGAATGACGACACAAGAAGACTTAGTCCTAGCGAGCAGAGAGGACTTCTAAAGACATACATAGTGGCAGGGTAAAGAACCAAGGTGAAAGACTCTAAAAGATTATTTTTGTCAAAGAAATAGGTATATTTATGCCCTTGCATATAAAGTTGAGAATCCACTTTCAAGAATACCTAGCTTTAAAAAAAACAATCAATATGGGTGAGTGGGTCAGGTTGAAAAATAAAGAATTACATTAAAATATTGAGCGGAAGGTTTAAGGTGTGAAAATCTTTAGCAAACTTCTTGACAGATTCCATAGAGGACAAATCAAATGGCAAAACATCGACTGGAGCACCCTTAGTCTGTCTAAGAATATCATCTTTGACAGCCTTTCCAGCGTCCACATTCCTTCCACCAATGATTACATGCGCACCTCGTAGTGCCAATACTAAATACAAAATTACATTTTAAAAGTTTAATTTGTTAATAACAAAAATCAATCACGGCTTACTAAATCTGAGGTCATGTAAAAAACTTCTCTTAAATTTAATTTAATTTACCCTACTTCAAATAACAACAAAAAACTCTAAACACATGTAAACATACATTTATATCAACCTTTATTTAAATGACCATTTATGTGAACATCATGTCTCTAAACATGGTTGAACAACAATTTATCTCAACGGTTATATTTATATTATAAAATTGTTGCACTTTACAACAATTTTTAGCTTAACGGTTATATTTGTATTGTAAAAGTGTTTCACTGTACAGTTTGCAAATTTGCAAAAACACTATACAGAATGCAAATAAATATAAAATGACTGTTAAACAATATTAACACTATAAATATTTATTTAACTGAACATTTTTATAAACATTTATTCAGGCAACCATTTATTTCAGCAGACTATTAAAAACGAAAAATAAAACCCGTTTTAAGAAGTTTTCTTCCTCTTGAAACTTCTTCCTAGATTGAAATTCAAAATCTTGAAATTCAAAATCCAAGGTTAAGAGGAAGACCCAGTTTTTTAGCCAAGTTTAACACCAAGAATACAACATAAAACAACTTTTAATTGAGAGCAGAATCTGTTTGAAACCCGCGAGAGATCATAGTGCCATGAATGGTGCAAATAATGTTTGAATAAAACACCATAATAAAGACGGCAGAGACATTCACTGGATTTAGAGAAACATGAAATTATAACTGAGAAAGAACAAGAAAGTTGATGTACCAGTGACAATTGTTGTTAGATTGGAAGCATCGATTCCTTGAGAAACTTCTTCAGCAGTGGAGGCAGAGTATCAAAGTACAAAACCTGTGAATGGTTTTTGGGAATCAAGTTATGGAAAAAAGGATTGGCAGAGTATCACCGTCGTTGGCTGCGAATGTAGCTCCTGTTCATTGCAATTTAAATGATTTTTAAGCAGAGAGGGCACGTGGAATTCAAATGACAGTCATCACCATTACTACAACTCCATCTTGATTTTATAATTCTCCAGGAATGTCAGTTGTTATAGATCAGCTTATATATATTGGCTCTTTCAGTGAAGCCAAATTCATGAAAAATGATTATAGCGTGAGAGTCTGAGCGGATTGACAGTACCTAATAATAGAATAAACAAGAAGGTTTGCAAGTATTCCATTCAGAAAATACCCTTAAACTCGTCGATTTGGCCATGTTTTCTTCGAGAAAATTTGACTCTGTATTTTGAGCCTTCTAATGGCGAATTGCTGGGCGATTTCAGTCTATGGTAGGCGAACTCTGCACTGCTGATTCAACTGGCGGTCGAATTGAGCATAAAATCCCACGACAAAAACATTGTTTTTATTAAAAACAAAAACTAACGAAACAGAGGAATTTGTTATATAATTACATGCTATCTTTGAAAAAAAATATAAGACGAAAAATAAATTAAGAGAAAATTATAAACTCTAAAAAAAAATTAGAGGGATTTATTTTAGAATGCTTTGTTGTGCCTCAGTTCACCATAATCTTATGCGGAATAAGTTACAGGTTACCTTAGAATTACAGAGCTATTGCATATTCCAGTTCGATAATATCCGAAGTGATGACGGGGCGTATAATATTCGGTGGAAGACAACCAGAGACCACGAATGTAGAAAAAAAGTGGAGTTTATTCAATACATGATGAAGTGATTCTGTAGTTGGGTAAGGTGGTGAAAACGAAGCCGCGTGGCAC
>ML776962.1:644207-657699 GCA_009831015.1 Picea engelmannii
AAAAAAAAAATATCACCCATCGAGATAAATGGATCTATAAAAAGCTTAAGAAAAAACCTTCATACCAAATTCCATGCGTTTTAGTGGAGTTTATTTTAGATTTTTCCCATAAATTTACACTAAAAACCTTTCAAAAAAACTCTCATTGATCCCTATTTCCCAAAAGTATTGTAATATGCATTAACTTTATTATTAATTATGTGTGAAACAATTTTATGTTACCAATTTTATTATGAATGAGAGAATGCTTACAAAATGTATAATATAATTGAAATTACAAAGTTCATTTCTACCACGCAATCTTAGTATTTATTTTCCAAGGAAAATCTTGCAGGGAAACCTAAGAGATGTTTCCCCACATTTGTGGATGGCACCCATGGTAAACCATTGACATAAAGTAGTGCACCTAACCTAGGGGTATTTGAATTAGGCACATGTTGGCACATGACTAGCTAAATGCATAGCAACATTGATGACAACCAATTGAGCTAACCCCTTGAGCTACACAACCTTAATATTACATAACAACTCATGGATTTACCAAGATAAAATGAATCTACATAAACAATGACACACTTATTTGGGCTACAAGTCAAATATGTTTTTTCATTAATAAATAATGCATGCTAAGCGATATGACAATCATGAAGCATGTAAGCAATTAGGCAATCTATCCACAATGTTGTGTCTAATATAAATAGTACAACTAAGGACAAAGTGTTATGTCTCATATGTCTCTTAATATTCCATATAGCTAAATAATGTCGATGGGAAAGAGTATGAGACAAGGTCATTGGAAGAAAATCCATCTTGATTTTTGGAATCCCACTCCAACTTTTGTTGAGTTGTCCAAATGTGTCAATGTTTTTTGCATTATTATGTTATGGTCCCTATGATGATGTCAACATGCAAATTTGCACAACAAAGTGTTATAACAATTGAACTTCATCATCCATGACTAACTCAAATAGTTGGACTATGCAACCTAATGTTTAGTGCATCATGGACCACAATAATGTTTGCCACTCTAAAACTGTGAAAGGTTATTCATTGCAATCTATGAGTTGCACTATTTACTTCCATGCAAATCAATCTCATGAAGTAATGGCTAATTTTGCATGCACTCATACCTAGATAAACTATTGTCAAAATTATCCTTGGTGAGAATCTAAATTGTCATGTACTTCATCAACCTTTGAACTCATTGAAGATCACACACTCATGTGGTGGGATCTAAATCCTCTTTCGTTGCAACACATGGTTAAAATAAACCTAAGTAACCTCACACTATTTAACATTTTATAACACTATCCAGGTATCTATTAGTGGTGAAAACCCTTGTTACCATATTTGGTAGTAGAGCATAATGTCATGATTCTATCAGGTCATTAGTTGTTGGTCAAGTCTATATTTTCCCTGTCTAGCAATGGAGATTGTTGACATCCATCTATGATTTGATGAACATGTGCTCAATCATATTGTGTCTCCAATTGGGTACTAATTACAACACATTATCCTTGCCATGTCTAACAATAGAGATTTTTCATTATTATGGGTGGTTATGTGGTTAATATGGATCAAACAAACAATCACGAGTATCATGTTCTCATGCATCATTGAACCATCTTTATCATATTTCTCACATGTATAATTTGTGAATGGGATGATTTCTAGGGCTACCATAACACTAATCGTACCTAAGCCATTATTACACTCCTTGAAAAATTTCCATTAATAGAGGCACATGTCGGTTTGGTTAGTCATTCACCCTTACCTTACATCCTCTTTACATCATAAGGAGCTAAGAGATCTTGTCACATGTAATTTATCTAAGTGGGGATAAAGAGATGTTTGTCTTGATGCTTTAACTTGTTAACTCATTCTCCAATGTCCAATCAGCTTTTGTTAACTAAGGATAGAATTTCTCCTTGCCACCCATTATCTAACAACAAAGTATCAATATGATGTTAATGATCCATCTTCTTATCAACCATGTGAAGTCAAACCTTTAGCTTATGGTCTCTTCCTTCCTTGTTGTATCCATAGTAAAAATGTTAACCATCCATCTTGATTCTTCTTGTCAACCATGTGATGTCAAACCTTTAGCTTATAGTTTCTTCCTTCCTTGTTTTATCCATAATAAATTGTTTATTTGCACTTTGCAAAATTGAATTACATACTTTTACACTTTGCAAAATTTTGCAAAATTGAATTGCATGCTTTTACACTTTGCAAAATTGAAATCTCACATTAGTTTCTTTTGTTAAGTGGGCCAATGTAAATGTACTAAGTAAATATACTCTCGGTAGATACTTTGACACTTTGCAAAATTGAAATCTCAAATGAATTGCTTTTGTTAAGTGGACAAATGTACTAAATAAATATAGTATTTTTCATGCAATCACAATTGAGCTCTAATACATACAAGTGTACCAAGTAGCTTTTGTTTAGTGGACAAATATACTAAATAAATATAGTATTTTTCATGTAATCACAATTGAGCTCTAATACATACAAGTGTACCAAGTATGCTAAATTCATTATAAGACATTTTGGAGGGATTTTTCCTTTTAATCTTTCTCTTAAAACTACAACACTTATATTTCATTTTCATATTTCATAGTTGGGTTTTCCACAACCTAACACCATGACTTCATTGGGATCCATGAAACCCCTTGTCACGCTTCCATCGTCCACATAACAACAAAAGATAAAAGATGGAGTTTATCGTGCAACGACAAATGAGTCTATATACATACATTTTGTATAAAGTACACTCAGTTGCATTGCATGGCATTTTGGAAGGGTTCCACTTGGTCATTTTACCTTGCATTAGCATTCTCGACTAATGTAATGTCCCCTTCCATGTATCACATAACCCACATAGCAAGGACACAACGCAAAAATGAAAATATCCATAAAAAATTGAACACATTAAAAACTCTAATATTATTTAAATTTTTATATATGCATGCAACTAAATAATGTAGTGAAATAAAGTTCATCACTTCACTACAATCACAAATGTCATATCTATTTTGTTTCTAACATTTCATGTGTAGAATTGTAAATAAAGAATGAAAGTTAAGATATAACATTTACATTTTAATTGGTTGTGTATGAGCAATTTTCCATTCAAGTGTAGGTATCAAGTGTAAATGTCACCTCCAAGCTAGGCTATGAGACCATTAGTATGAAGGAAAATAGTTACAAACTCACTTTTCACTCAACTCAATTCAATTGTTCTTAGGCTTGGCCAATCTACTCACAACCAAGCACTCTAGGTGACCATCTAGCCATCACACAATCACAGGATTCTCATCCACTACCCTACATGACACAAGGAATATATTTCCCTTCTTTGCTCATAGTCCCTTGAGCATATTCTTCATTTCCAATGCTTTTCAATGTAGGAAGGAATAACTCATCTTATTGTTTGTCTTTTGGAAATAACCCAGTAGAGTAATATCTTCGCTCCAAGGCACCCAAAGAGCATCAATTAATAGGAGAAATATAGGTTTTCTAGACATCCCACACTCTATGCTCCTCTACAACCATCCATATCCCTTTCTAGGTCCATGAATTACTCTCATGTAACTGATTTTGTCACTTTTAGGTTGCATCTATGTCTCAAACATGAGGATTCTAGCATTCAAAACTTGGTGTTTTCACATTGAATGAATGGTGATAATGGCAAGAGTGTGTATCATAATGGAGAAGGAGCGAATTTTTTTGACGAGGACGAAGGAACAAATTTCCAAGAGGATAGAGAACTCTTACACTACCCCATGATGATTATACCTAGCCCCATGTCTACATAACTATGTGAGGTGGACATTTCTCACCAACCATCACATGCATTCAATGATTGGCTTCTAAGTCAAACATGACGAATGAGATTTAAATAAGGCACATGATGAAATGGTAGGAGTTCTTAAAGAAGATATGATTATTCCCCCTAGTCGCATTTCCCCTTTCCCTCTAGTGGACTCATAGCCCCTCATGTGCTCTTTGTAGCCATTTTGAACTTTTATATTAATTTTACATATCTTGAGCATATTGCAGAAGGTCTACGATAGGTACATGGAAATAACATTTACTACAATTACATGCATAGCCATTCACTAGTCAAGCATTGGCTTTGAACCAAGCATCCATACGACATATTTACATCATTTACATACGAGGTAATTTATTTAGGTCCATTTGACTTGACTTTCATCAATATAACCACTTATTTACAATTTATACATAAATTAATTTAATACATCTAAATAATCGAAATTAAAATATTACAATTAAATCTTATAAAATCCACTTAACTTCATAAATAATTTTAAATCAAAGTCAACTCATTTCCTCAATTTGTAACCTTAAATTTTACATACTCAAAATGTTGCTCCTTGTATAATTTGCATCTTGCCTATGTTATTGTGCAAATTACAATGTGGTTGCTAGTGACTTAATGTGATCCATACAAGAAAGTGTGATTCTTGCCTTTTTCTTGTATAGCGTCACACATTGTCTCTTTCCATGAAGTTACTTTTGGGAATTTTTAGGTCTTTTAAAGTACGAGCTTCCCCTAGTTATTTTCTTCAAAATTCATTGCACGTCTCACATTGACTCTAGACATCGACATCTTCCTTTGTGAGTTTAAAGGTCGGTCATCCATAACTTCACTAAGGTGTGTAAAGTCTAACACATTCGAGTTGAAGGTGTGATTTGATTGCACGAGGGTTTTCCTTGAGTGTACATTCTTCAGTGCTTGCACACTCATTCACCTCTAAATCACAACAATCTTGGTTCCTTGTGATTGACTGGTTATCCTTCAAATTTGTTGCTTAATCCTACCAAACAATAGTGGGCTCAACATTGGTAGTAAGAACTTAGCGAGTACTTATATATACATGGAAATGAGTTCTCACACACACACCTCCCTCCCCCTCTCTTATTTATAAGTTAGTTAGTGAGTTGGTTCATTACCCATTGTAGATACTACCATTTATTGATTTGGAGCAAAACAACAAAAGTAGAAGTGAAGTGAGAATATTGTAGGATATTTTTTATGAAATACATTGTAACATACCCAACCACCCACAGGCCAGGGTACGTCAACTTCAAGCCACCCTTGGTCTTCTTTCTCTTATCAATATTCTTTTAAATTAATAAGGATGCATAAAAGAAAAGGATTTAACGACATGCACAACAGTAACTAGTAAGAACCCATATTCTAAAGATTCCATTAAACGATAATTAAATACATAGCGGAAATACATTCATATATAGGTAGATAATACCATAACAGAGAGCACTTATCTTTATAAAAGAAGACACCAACTAGCTGCAGACCAAGGACATTCCACCCAATCATAGACGCTACTGTTCCAAATATCAACAACAGTGTCACCCCCGAGCCAGGGCTATGAATCCACAAGGATGGTTCCATAGTGTTACTTGGCTTCCCAACCAGTCTGCACTCAAGCTCTCACAGGATTTCCCAACACTCACAACAATCCAAGTACCCAACTCTCTTCTACCCAATTTGCACCACCCAAGAGAATGGACCTCCACCCTTCTCTGCCACGCAGTCCCTCGGGCAGTCCTTCTCCTTACAAGGCTCCAATGCAACTGGTTCATAATCTCAATGTTGGGACTCTAAGGACTCGCAGTTGTGAATAAAATTGGACACAGGCCAATGCATCTCAGACATGAAAGCCTCAAGTGGTGGTTGGATCACACCAACGACCACTACAGCCAACACTACTGTGGCTAATCTTCGACAGTTCGGTTCCCTTTCCCAAATCAAGACGTGTGTGAGGATGGAATGAATGAACGAGTGAGCTAGTGAATGAAGGATTGAACGAGCTATCAGTCGAACCCCTCCTCAGACAAGAGGTGGGTTTAAGTAATTCACGGGGAATCAAGAACCTCTTGGCCTTCCCCAAGAATCCCACATAATTGATCCACCCCTTAGACCAAAGGGTAAATAAAATAGGAAATAAACATTTATCCCCTCAAGCCCCCTCTCTAATGGAATCATAGCTCCCTATAACTCTAGTCCTTGTCCGTCTTGCAGCCAACGATGTATGTAATATATAATGATCAAAACATTACGTTTCTTGGGCACACTGGCCTTTTAATAATTGTTTGGGCACTCTGGCCTCTCAGCAATGTAACAATACATTATTTAAAATGGGGGTTCGAAACCCGGGGTGTTACATCCCCTCCCCCTTATTTTTACACTGTCCTTAGTGCATATACAAAATAGAGATCAAAATCTCAAAATTTATTCAAAAATCTACGGGTACTCCTCCCGCACAACATCTTCATGCTCCCAGGTAGCATCTTCAAGACCGTAGTAGGTCCATTGAACTTTTACCAGCTCTATAACTCGATTCCAAAGCATTTTGACCTTTCTGTCCAATACCCGCACTGGCTGAACTTGAAAGTCTCCCTTTGTCTCTACCTGAATCAGATGCTAATCAATGACATGGTTATGATCATGTACACATTTCTTTATTAAAGAGACATGAAATACATTATGCGCATTCATGGAAGTAGGCAATGCAAACATGTATGCAACTGGCCCTATTCTATCCAATATTTCAAATGGACCGCAAAATTTGGCTGCCAGTTTTGTACAACTACCCAATTTCAAAGAACTTTTCTTGGGCTTCACTTTCAGAAGCACATGCTCCCCTACTTTAAATTCTCTAGCTGTCATGTTCTTATCTACATAAACTTTCTGTCTATCCCGAGCTGTCTTTAAATTCTGCTTGATCTTAACCATCTAGTATTCCATATCCTTGAGCAACTTTGGTCCAAGTACCACTCTGTCTGATGGGTTGTCTCGGCTCACTGGAGTATTGCATTTCCTACCATACAAGGCTTCAAATGGGCTCATTTTCAAAGAAGCTTGATACCCATTATTATATGCAAAATCAACCAAGTGTAAGTAATCTTCCCACTTAGATGGCTTATCCATCACATACATTCTCAGCATGTATTCAATTATTCAGTTGACCCTCTCTGTTTGTCCATCTGACTGGGGATGGTATGTTGTGCTAAAGTTTAGATTTGTACCAAATCCTTTAAATAATCCCCTCCAGAAGTTGGAGGTAAACTTTGTATCTTTGTCCGAGACAATTGTCCTAGGTAGCCCATGCAACCTAGCAATCTCTCTCATGTAAATTTATGCAATATTAGTCGTTGTATGTGTTGTCTTTACAAGCACAAAATGAGCAACCTTTGTTAATTTTTCAACCACCGCCATGATGGAATCATGTTGCTTATTCGTTCTAGGTAATCCTGTGATGAAATCCATGGTGATCACTTCCCATTTCTTCTCTGGAAAATATCAACAACATCCTTTTCCATTCCCGGCCAAAAGAATTGGCTTCTTACTGTTGTAATTGTTTTCTGGTAATTGGGATGTCCAACATAAGGAACATCATGCATTTCCTTCAATACCAAATTCCTCAGTTCTCCGGAACTAGGAACATAGATTCTATTCTTATGCATGAGCAATCCATCTTTTTTTATCTCATACTCCTCTATTTTTGGTTGTACATCTCCTTGCTGTAAGATTTCCTTTACTTGTAGGTAATACTGATCTATAGCAAGACCATCTAAAATTATGTTCTTCAAGTCTGACTGATGCATACTAACAACAGTAGCATGCATGAGATGCACTCTTCTACTAAGTGCATCGACAACTTTATTCTCTTTTCCTTTGATATGCTTGATATCGAGGTCATACTTGCTTAGAAATTCCAACCATCTTGTTTGCCCAACATTCAAGGTTGGTTGTTCAAAAAGATATTTCGGGCCAATGTGGTATGTCCTTAATTCAAATCTCTTCCCCATGAGATAATGCCTCCACATCCTCAAGGCATGGACAATGGCAGTAAGCTCCAAGTCATGTGTGGCATAGTTCCTCTCATTCTCCTTAAGCTTTATGGACTCATAACCAATGACATGTCCATTTTTCATGAGGACTCCCCCGAGTCCTTCCTTACATGCATCTGTACATACCACAAAACTTTCATTTGGGTCAACAATCTTTAACACATGTGCACTAGTAAGTAATTCCTTCAACAGATTAAAATTGTCTTCACACTTAGGTGTCCATTCAAATTTAGTTCCCTTCTTTTGCAAAGAAGTGATGGGATGAACAATCTTAGAGAACCCTACTTTGAACCTTCTGTAGTAACCAGCTAATCCCATGAAATATCTGACTTCTGACACAATTCTGGGTGTTGGCCATCCTCTAATGGCTTCAATCTTCTCTGGATCTATTGCTATGCCCTGCTCTGAAATAATGTGTCCCAAGTAATGGATCTGCTTTTGATAAAAAGAACACTTACTCAACTTGGCATACAAGCGATGTTCTCTCAGCACTTGCAATACCAGTCTTAAGTGATGTTCATGCTCTTCTTCAGACTTAGAATAGATAAGTATGTGATCCAAGAACACTATGACAAACTCATCCAAATAATTTTTGAATATGCCATTCATTAAGCACATAAAGACACCTGGTGCATTGGTCAGTCCAAACAACACCACTACAAATTCATAATGTCCATACCTGGTCCTAAAGGTTATCTTATGAATATCTTCTTCCTTGATTCTTACCTGATGGTATCCTGACCTCAGGTCAATCTTTGAAAATATCTTTGCTCCTTTTAGTTGATCAACGAGGTAATTAATTATGGGTAGAGGATACTTGTTCTTTATGGTATACTTGTTCATTTGTCAAAAGTCAATACACAGCCTCAAGGTTCTATCCTTCTTTTTGACAAAAAGTGTTGTGCTCCCTAAGGTGAAACACTTGGATGTATGCACCCTTTCTTCAACAATTCCTCCAACTGCATTTTTAATTCTTTTAACTCTGGTGTGCTCATTTTCTAAGGTGTTTTTAACATTGAGGCAGTTCCTAACACTAAATCAATTGAGAAATCTATCTCCCTTCTTGGTGGAAACCTTGGTATTTCTTGGAACATATCTTGAAATTCTTCTAGCATCGCAAAATCTTCAAGGCTTGGCCCCTTTGTATTTTCTGGCTCTTCCACATGAGCTGCATACGATTGACATCCTTTTCTAAAACATCTCTTCAACTGTAAAGCTGAAATCTCCCTTATAGAGATGGGTCTTGGAACCCCTTTCACGGTGCTCTGTTTTCCATCTCCATGAAGACATGCAAATGTCTTGTTATGACAGTTTAGGACATCATGATGCTTGTCCAACCAATCCATTCCAATTAGAATATCAGAAGACCCCAATGGTATGATATTTAGATCAACTTTCGTATTCACACCATTGAGACTTATGGAACATCCTCTGACCATATCATGGATTCTCCTTTTGGTTCCAGTGGCTAGCTGAAGCAAACTTGATTTTCCAAGTTTACTTTTCTCCAAATGTAATCTATCCACTATTTTAAGATCCATGTAACAATGACTTGCACCTCAATCAATTAAAATAAAAACAAGTTGATTTATGATCTTACCTTCCACCTCAATCATATTAGACTGGTATTCTTCTTGTCGATCATCTAAAGCTGCATAGCTTCTTCCCATATCTTCGACTGTTGTAGCCTCTTGGACGTTGTGCATAGTCTTCACTTTGTCCTTTATGTGTGGGCAATCCTTGTATAGGTGATCTTCTTTGCATCCCCAACATTGGATAGGTGGTCTTCCTCTTTTTCCCAAGGAGTCTTCTTTCTTGGATTCACCCTTAGCATATTGATCTTGATGATTTCTATTAGGCTCATTCCTATCGAAGGGAGGTTTGAATCCTTTCCTCTTCTGATCGAACTTCTCCTTCTTCTTATCCTTCCAATATTTTTGCAGGGATTCTCTTCCATGTCCTTGCTCATACAGTTATTTAGCCTTCCTGATGGCCTCAGTCAAGGTCTTGGGCTCATCATACCTAATATTTTCTTTATAAAAGGTTGGCAGTCCCCTCAAAAACCTTTGTATCTTTACCCTTTCATCGTTTATAAACCCACCATATTTTAACAATCCCAAGAATTTCTTCTCATATTCTGCCATGGTCATGCTTCCCATCCTAAGTTCAAAGAACTCCTGCATTTTTTTGTCATGGAAATGCTCTGAGAGGTACTCCTTCTGGAAGTATTTCTTGAACTGCTTCCAAGTGATCCTACTCTCATTAATATGTTCAACTTGCTTAAGTTGATCCCACCACATTGCAGCTTTCCCATGTAAATGGTAGGTGGCAATCCTGGCTTCTAAGTTTGATGAATAGTTATGCAACCGAAAATATCTCCTGAGTCCAAGTAACCATGCTTCGACATCATCTTCCCTTTCTCTTTCACCATCAAAGGAGGGTGGCTTAAGCTTCCTCAGCTCTCCTTACAAATTGTCCACTTCCTGTTTCCTTCTCTGGTGCCTAACAGGGGACACCTCTGGACTGCTTATGGGATATTCCGATGCATAAAACTTTCTTTCCGAGTAAGGAGGTGAGTGGTGTCTATGAGTTATGCTGGCACTCCTCGAATAACCAGCTCCTCCGCAATCCTCTCTTCTTTCACGAAACTTGCCTTCTTCCTCTTGTTTTGAGTTTGATCCTTTCTTTGTTTGCCTCTGCAACTGATTTAAGCTCTGCAACGGTCAAGCATTTATCTGACTTTTCTCTCTCATCAGTCTCTTGTTGTCTACTTTGTAGCTCTACACTTCTATTTTCAAGCTTCTTGCAATTTCTATTAATGTTTCCTGCTCTCCTTCCCCTTGCGTCCATTGGACTCTGTCTCTACATTACCCACTCTGGTATTCTGGCCTTCAGCCTCCTTATCCTGGCTGGAGGCTTCCTTGCCTTCTTCCATTTCTTTAATGCGCATTCTGAGCTGATATGTTTAAACCCCTTAATTCTACAAAATGTGCAAGTGACCATTTTGTTAGAATTATGCCTATGATAAACAAAATTTGTCAACCCATGTTACATGTCTCTTTTTTTTTTCTTTTCCATTCATGAAGAGCATATATGTATCAATATGCATCATTTAACACTTCCATGTTATCCTTTAGCCGATACAAGATTCAATTCTGCATAGGCGCTTCCTTCAAACCACCTTCCTAGGTGACCACGACTAGAAACCGAGAGCTAAATCCTTCCTTAGCACTTTTCTGTCTCGAAAACAACCAATTCGGCCATTGGCCCTTCTTCCCTCAACTCTCAACTGCATGCGACCACGGTCATGACCCTGCGCTTAGCTGAAAAAGCGCTTATCCAGAGCTTCGGGACTTCGAAACTTCGAAACCTTCAACTAGGACCCGATCAACGGTCCTCATCCTCATTCACGATCAACGATCAAGATCCACTTCATAACTTTGCTCTTCCTCGGAGTACTCTGTACCCGAAGTTCAGGATCAGGCGCCACACATCCTCCTCAAATCAACGGCTCTAGTCCACTTCGAGACTCCGACCTTTAGAAGTTGCAACTTTCCCCGCTTGCTTCTTCCCGGAACGCTTTTACCCGGAGTTCACGATCTGTCAACGCGTGTCCTCCCGCAAATCAATGGTTATGAATCGCTTCAGCTCTTCGAGCTTGAGGAGTTTCAAACTCTCTGCCTTCGCTTTCCTTCCAGAGTGCTTTCACCCGAAGTCGACGATCTGTCGACGTGTGTCTCTTACAGATCAACGACTGTGAATCGCTTTGGCTCTTTGGGAGTTCTCAACCCAACGAAAACTGTCACATCTTTTTCCTCTGGAGTGTCTAGTCTCCGGACTGCACGATCTGTCGCTACGTGGTGAAATACTAGAAGCAGACATGTGGCCCAATCAGGTGGGTGACACGTGTCACATTCTAACTAATGTTTCAATCTTCCACATGTTCAAAACTCACTGACACATGGCACACATCCCATGTGTCCACGTCATCCCAAGTGACGTCCGCAAGCCACGTCACTTCGAAATTTCGGGGTCCACATCACCTCCAGGTGATGTCATTGTGCCCCTCCACTTTGGCTCTTCGGGCTTTGGGTGTTCCACACTAGCGAACTTCCAATTCTCTCGAACTCTGAATTCCCAAACTGGCCAATCTGCCGACATGTGTCTCCCTTATCAGACGGTCCGTATTAACCCCAGACTTCGGGTAATTCTTTCCCCAGTGCTTCGCTCTGCAAAACCTTCCGGAGTACTAAGTCTTCGAAGTGAGAGATCTCGCGCCGCATGTCCTTGTTGATGGATGGACCAAATTAACTCTGGGATTCGGGCCTTCGAGAGTTTTGGCCTTTCTTCCGAAGTGGTTATTCGCCGAAGTACATGATCTCCTGCCACGCATCCACCTCGATCAACGGTCTGAATCTACTTCGACTCTTCGGAGTTTCGATGGTTTGAGCACTATCATGTCACATCACTTAATGCCTTTCAATTTGCAGGTGTGCGCATAGACAATTTGGAGTAACCTGCCTTTCGCCCCGCAATTCTTTCGACGCTGACACGTAACCCCTTAGTGGAACCGTGGTTTGGATTGCGGGACCACCTTGGGGAATTAACTCCCATGCAACTTGGGCCCCCACAATACCTCCTAGCCGTCGATCTCTCTCTCCAATGGGATCTTAGGGTGGTGACTTAACCTTTGCTTCGCTTTCATCGGGCGACCCTTGTTCACCCGCCCTTCGATCCAACGATCCCGACTCTCTCTTGATTCCACAGTGGCAATCGCTCCAGAATTCGAAGGGAATGGTCACGAACCTTTGAACCCTCACAAAGGACCTCTAACATTCTAGCTCATGTGTAGACTCTGCAACGCCATTCCTCTTGGGCTTTTCAATTTCACGGTCGAAATTCGATCTCGATCACGAGACTCTGACCAACAGACCTAGCCCATACAGGCCCGATGTTTCAACCAGAAGCTCTGATACCAAACTATAACATACCCAACCACCCACAAGCCGGGGTACGTCACCTTCAAGCCACCCTTGGACTTCTTTCTCTTATCAATACCCTTTTATTAACAAGGATGCATAAAAGAAAAGGATTTGACGACATGCACAACAATAACCAGTAAGCACACATATTTTAAAGATTCCATTAAATAATAATTAAATACACAACGGAAATACATTCATATACAGGTAGATAATACCATAACAAAGAGCACTTATCTTTATAAAAGAAGACACCAACTGGTTGCAGACCAAGGACGTTCCACCCAACTATAGACGCTACTATTCCAAATCTCAACAATAGTGTCACCCCCGAGCCAAGGCTATGAATCCACAAGGACGGTTCCAGAGTGTTACTTGGCTTCCCAACCAGTTCACACTCAAGCTCTCACATGCTTTCCCAACACTCACAACAATCCAAGTACCCAACTCTCTTCTACCCAGCTTGCACCACCCAAGAGAATGGATCTCCACCCTTCTCTGCCACACAGTCCCTCAGGCAGTCCTTCTCCTTACAGGGCTCCAACGCAACTGGTCTAGAATCTCAATGCTAGGACTCTCAGGACTCGCAACTATGAACAAAA
>ML776962.1:679996-708983 GCA_009831015.1 Picea engelmannii
GCAACCCTGGTGCAACATATGTGGCTGGGCCGTACAACTACCAGAGGAAGATAATTCCTGTAAGAAATTTTTCTGGTGTGTTTTTGCTGCTGTAAACCAATTTCTCAAGAGCCAATAAAGCCCTTCCTTTGCTGGTTTTCCCCACACTGGGGTTTCCAGGGTATATTTGGTGTTTGTCAATTTTTATGCTTGGTTTTTGTGGATGCTTTTGCTGTTTATTTTCTGACTAATAGCTCAACTGTAGGTTGCATGCTTAATTTTTGAATTTATAATTTCAAGTATAAATTCTGGTTAAAGTAAAATTATTGGCATTAACTTCATATGCTGAGTTATAGAAAGTCAATATGGTATTAGAGCTCAGCCTCTAAGTACAAAATGAGCCAAGTTATTTGCTGTGCAGACAGGGAGTGTTTCAGCAAGGGGACATGTGACCATAAAGTGTGTGGGAGTCAGAGCAACTGACTTAAATGGAAAGTGCAGGCTTAAGGTTTGAAGATAGGCTGGAGGGCGCCTCAAACTTCAATCCATGGAGGGAGCCAATGGGTTTGTGGTGGGAGGAGAATGGATTGTGGGCGTTTGCTGAAGGGAAGGCAATACTTCCAGTTGATCCAACACAACAAGCAACCCATATCAAGAAGGATGTGAAGACAAGGAGGATAATTTTGATGGAGTTAAGGACCACATTATTCCTCATCTGTTAAGGACCACATGCAGAGCATTTCACTGTACTAGTCTGATAACCAGAGCAGGAAGATGCTGCTCAGAGAGAAGCTGAGAAGCATGAAGATGGCCAAGGGAGAGTCAGTGGTTACTTACCTCACAAAGTTCACTTAGATCAGAGATGAGTTGGCAGCTATTGGAGAGGCCCTTGGCGAGACTGAGTTGGTGAGGACAACCTTGAATGGCTTCACTAGGCAGTGGGCAGTGTTTGTTCGAGGAGTGGTGGCTCGGGAGAAATTATTGATTGGGAGAGGTTATGGGATGACTTCACCCAGGAGGAGCTGAGAGTTGATACCATTCAAGCTAGATAGCCAAAGAGTGAAGAGGAGGAGAATGTGGATCTTCATGAGAAGAAGAGAAGTGGAGGAGGTTCCAGGGACATGAGCAAAGTGAAATGCTCTGCATGTCACAAGGCTGGCCACTATGCCAGCCAGTGTCCCAAGAAGAAGAAGAAGGAGGAGGCATAGGTAACAACAATGACATCTATTGAGATAGATGAGTTTGCAGAGAAATTCGAGGAGGAATTTTCTTTGGTCGCGTCTCTTTCGAGCAACACTGTTGCAGAGTTGGAGGACATTGGGGCATTAGGGCATGCTGGGTCATCTCGCCATATGACGGGAATGAGGTCAATGTTCCTTAGTGTTTCAGAGACGGGCTCAGACTTGCATGTGAACAGTGGGGCTACACCATGCATGCAGTGAAGGGGGTTGGATGTGTTAGATTCCGGCTAGAGTTAGGTGGTTCTTTGGAGGTGGATGAGGTGATGTTTGTTCCAGAGCTGAAGGTTAATTTGCTCTCAGTATCAGCTTGAAGGATATGGGGTATGCAGTGATGTTCAAGGATGGACAGGTACTCATACGTTCAGAGGGAGCGACCTTGGATGCAGTAGTGAGGCTTGGCATCAGGGAGGGTATGATGTACAAGGTGTCGGGACAACATATAGTGGGATCCAAGGAGATCTTGGATCAAAGATTAGTGTCAGAGACTGAGTCTAGTGGACGAGTGGCTTCATCCAAGACTGTCAACTGGTATGACCTGACATTGATGGATGAACAGAGCAGGATATCAAATCAGAGTGCAATAGAGGGGTAGGAGGGTCTTCCAGTTCAGAGGGAGCAACTACAACAACAACAACAACATATTTGATGGGGTCAAAGATTGATCCAGGTGGAGATACCTCCCTTGCTAAGAGGGAGTATTAGTTTTGTAGCTCGTAAGGTGTCTCAGCATGGGCCTAAGTGTCCTAGGCATGCTGGTGGACACATAAAACAACCCAGATTAGCCTATTTGTCTTAGCCTAACTTAGGCATGCAACAAAATTTTTGTTTTGAGTGGATTGTGGGTCCCAGGCTAGTGGGTCGTACAGGTCTTTCTCTTGGGCTGAGCAAGGGACGAATTTGTTGGGCTAGTTGAGTTGGGCCGTACAACTACCAGAGTAAGAAAATTTGTGTAAGAAAATTTTCTGGTGTGTTTTTGCTGCTGTAAACCAATTTCTCAAGAACCAATAAAGCCCCTCCTTTGCTGGTTTTCCCCACACTAGGGTTTCCAGGGTATATCTGGTGCTTGTCTATTTTTATGCTTGGTTTCTGTGGATGCTTCTGTTGTTTATTTTCTGATTAATAACTCAGTTGTAGGTTGCATGCATAATTTCTGAATTTATAACAAGTATAAATTCTGTTTAAAGTAAAATTATTGGCATTAACTTCATCTGCTGAGGTATAGAAAATCAACAAAATCCCCTAGTTGAAAATGTTTTTTTTTTTGAATATGCCTATTGTGCCATGCCTTTTGGCGCCACTTTTTTACCATTTGATGGTATTCCACTAGAAATTTGTGTTCTTCTAATTATACTAGCATATCTAGCCTATCTTGTAATTGCTACGTTTTTGACGTCTATGTGGCTATGGCTATGCAAAACCCTGGTATCAAATATTCTAGTGGCATTGTGGATGACACGACGTCGTCTTGTGGATGATACAACGTCGTCTTGTGCTGATGAATCATGAACTCTTTCACTAGTGCAACCATCTCTCCATCAGTAGAATGCTAACCGTGGTCATTGGAGAGGTTATGTGGGCATTCAAATCTTGTGATGATGTGCTCAAAGATGAACCTCGTAGTAGTCTCTGTCGAGCAATCTGAGGTCAACGCAACCTTTGCCCATTGTGTCAAATAATTTGTAGCTGTGATTATGTACCTAGCCCTTAAATAGTGTGTTTGTGGTGTTGAGGGGGTTGGATTCCTAATACTCAACAATGGGCATTAAACCCAAGGAAGAGGCCCAATTAGACTCTTCCTTCAATAATCCTTTGGGTTATGATCCGACAACCATTTGATGGGATTTATAAATCAGTTCATGAGTATTTTTCATTTTTTAAATGTTTGCTATTTATAAATTAAACGTGATAAATAAATCTAATCTAAAGAAGATTTGAAGAATATGTTTCTGAAAGGTAACCATAAAAAATAGTTAAGAAAGCGATTCTATAGCTTTATTTCCTTGTGAAATAATTCAATCGAAAAATATCATTACAAGATGGCTCTCAGGAAACATAAGCTATTCTACTGCAAAAAGGAATGAAGTTTATGAGAACCTAACACAATGATTTTCCATTGAATATATACTTGATTACATAAATAATTCCACAATGCACCATATATTAAATGATAGAACACACATCACCGAAAACAAGAAAAGAATTAATAAAGCATATATAAATATTTATTGAAAATAACAAACCGATAATTTATTCAATTGCACAAGATAACTTGATAAAATATAATTTCTTACTAGACGTAGGCAACATGAATCCAAGAGCGGAATAATCCACATTAGAATCAATCAACACATAAATCTTTAGCAAAATGTCTCTATACTCCAATAAGAGAGTTTTTGAATTAAACTTGAAATACAGATTACTCCAAGAGATCGATTTACATATTTATAGCTGAAATCTCATGCAAAAATAGAATAAATAAGAAAATGCAAAAAAGGTCACAAAATCCATGCAAGCCGCTATAACTTCGGTGAACTAGGCATTTCAACTCATGCATGTTCATTGTTCTACTTTCCCCATTGCTCGAATAACTCATCACACAGATTTTTATAAGTAAACATGTGTTTCTCTTTGGGAAGACTTATAGTTGCAGTTTCTTGATTGATCCTTGTGATATACTTTTCTAATTTTGGAAAAACTGACTCCATACAAGTCTCCATCCTCACTTCACTTATCAGAATTTGTTGAATGTAATCGTGCTCCAGTGAGGCTATGCCTTTGACCTCTGCTTCATGTTTCGCTGCTATCTCCTCAAATTCTTCCAATACTTCGGAGATTGGCTTGAAACCCTTAGGAGGGCCTAAGCTTGGCAACTTGCTATGCGAAGTTGTATCTGTTGATGTTTTTAGTAGCATTGGACATGTACTTCCATGTCGGTCTTTGTCAACATGTGGGAGTCGTCATTATTACCTCTTAGAACCTTAGAAGATTCACTTTATTAAGTGATTAATAAAGTGAATGTACTTTTGTAATAAAGCGAGTTTGATTTAATTAAATGTTAAAGTAATTGGCATTAGTAATTAAATTAATTTCTAGCCGTTAGATCCAAAGTGAACGCAAGATTAGATCTCTCAGCCGTAGATAACTTTAGGAGATCTAGGGTTTTGGACTTAGGGTAAACTCAAGGTTATACAATATAGCCCAAGTGAGAGGAGAGACACAGTGATGGTACACAAAGAGTTGAGTGAGCATTAAGTTGTGTAGGGGTAGGGGATGAGGAAAGGCAACAAGGGAGATAGCCGCCAGGTGGGCTAGTCTATTTGCTGCAACATTTGTATTTCTTCAGAAGGGCCATTATCCCAGGACGAGAGTCCAGATTTTATTTAATAAAATCCTTGTTTTAAAAATTGGTGAACCGGAATCGGAACCGACCGGTTTTACTGGTTTGATAGTCGACCGGTTCAAACCAACCAATAAACTGAACCGGTCGACCGGTTTGGTCCCCAAAACCTAAAACCCCCTAACACCTAAAACCTAAGTAATAGAGAAGTACTTGGTTCATGTTTTCTCATGCAAGTTGGAGTTGTAAGGTGTTTTGGTGTGCAGTTGATGGTTATTTTGCCTTACTAATGCTATTTAAAGAGGTCCCCACCCCCTCCATTTCACCCCTCCATTACCATTAATTGTTTCAGGATGTTTGAGAGAGGTTCCAATCTCATTGGACTTCATATGCAGAAAGTAGAATTTTAGGTCCCATTCAAAATTCAACAGACTTAACAGTTTTCAGGATTTCAAGATTGGCAAGATTGCAATGTTTCCACTGGATTCTATCATGTATGAGGGTATGGAACTGACATTTAATCAAGAGAACCAAGCCCGTTATGTACCTCGATGTTGGTGGCATTGATTGTTGAACTCTTTTGTCACGACCTCGGTAAAAATGTACCCTTCACTCAAGTATAAACTCTTCTATTGAACTCTTCTCTTTGTCGTCGTGCTAGGTGAATTAGTAGTGTATGTGCACACCAACCTCTGTCTTATATACAGGCAGAGAGAAGAGTGGTTGAAGGGAAAGACAAATATGTGGGATGTGTTTTTTGTTTTTTGATGATATTGCATTAGCCAACTTGGATCTTAATGAACTAGTGCTAGAGCCGGTCACTTTTGATGATGGTGATCCTCTTGAGGGGTCATCCTCCAAAATCTACATCAACAAATGCACGAATTGCATTGGATATAGGGTAGGAGGAGGAGGATGGAGGAGAGCGCAGTGGTAGTGATGCCAATCTTGATGATTATGACATGGAGGACTACTGCCAGTCACGACTCATGAGCTATGAGATTCTTCCATCTACGGTTCTAGTACCTACCCTATGGCTATTTTGTATTTGTCATTGGCATTCCCACCTATAGTATCAGTGATTCTAACTTAGTATGTTATTTGATGTTGTAGAGGCTATTTAGAGCCTCCTTGATTATGTATTTATGTTCCGATCTCTAGATATGTATTGCACTTGGTGTCGTTTTGATATATTCATGAGCATACTTTGGATATGTTGTCTCTAATTGTCTCTAATGCTTTGGAAACATGATTTAAAATCTTAAAAATATATATTTTTCGTTAAAATTTAAAAATATTATGTATTTTTTAAAAAACTGGTTCATTACTGGTTCCGGTTCCGGTTCAGGTTGGACCCTCGACCAGTTCTGATTTTTAAAACTATGAATAAAATCATTACAGATCTGGTTTTCCCGCAAGGGTTTTTCCAGTGGTTATTTACCCATAAATATTTTGTGCAATGCGTTATGGTTTCTGTTAATGCTTTCACTGATTTATTTGTTAAAACTCAATCGTGCTATTATTCAGTAAATTTGCTTAATGAGTATGTTATAGCAAAGGATTTACTAGGAAATAATTTGCTGGGAACTGAGTTCTGAAAATTAGTAGTATCTTCCACAAGATCCCATACTTTGATGCAAGTTGACCACTCTTCTCAAACTTGGCTTTGAGATGCATCAACGAACTTACCCCAATAATTTACTACTTGTTCCATTGTGGACAGTTCTTCTTTGGGCAATATTATGATTCCATAATCCTTGTGACCCGACTCTTCTGAATTTGCTTAATGAACTCATTTTGATTTTAAACCTTACCTTGTTTTTCCTTCCATATAAGATTTTCATTATAGAGGATAGATAACTTTGGGCTCACTTCCTGCAATTCTACTACCTTGGCTATGAATCCCTTCCTAATCTGTTCATTTACTTTATCTTCTTCAAGGACTTCCTCGATGAACTCACTCACTGCATTCTGGGTTCCTTTATGATATTCTACTTGATTCTTCAATTTAGCAATATGTTTTCTCATATTCTCAACTTCATCCTTCCTAACCTTAGCTTTGTCAATAGTAGCATGGGAGATGGCTATCCCAGCTAACAACAAGTCATTGAGCTTAGTCTTCTTTATATCTAGCAGAGACTCTTCAGTAGTGCAAAGAATAACACTATCTACATCTACCTGTTTCCTTTTTCGAGTCCTCTTGACTATGGCCTGCTTGCGTTGATTCCAAGCTATGGACTCAAGGTCTACAACCTCTTCCAAGGGCTCTGGAATAGGTTGATTCCCCCATATATATTCTCTAGACTACCTGGAGTATGTACTTGTTCCATAACTGGTTCTTTTCCTTTGTCACTGGCTATAGGTACAACATCATCCCCCGTTGAATCTATCACATCATTGGGTGGTGTTGTAGCTTGTTGTGCTTGCTGCTGGGCTGTGGCCTGCTTTGATTGCTATTATTCGTCACCTGTTGTATCACTCGTACTTGATCCAACCTAAGCTGCTTCCTGCCGCAATCTCTCCTCCTCTTTCTTTTCTTTGTCTTCCTCTTCTAATTGTCTCTGCTTCTCTTTTTCTTCTTTTCTTTCGTTTTCTAGTTGTAGTTGTTGTTCTTCTTTTCTCCTTTGCTCCTCATATAACAACCTCTGTTCTTCCACAGTTTTCTTTCTTAATTCCTCATCAACGAAATTTTGCTCGTCCTCCTTTTTTGATTCTTCTTCTAGTCTTATCCTTTCCTATTCTTGTCTTCTCTTCACCTCATCTTCTTGCTGCTACTTCTCCCGAGCTTATTGAAGTTCTTTTTCCTCTGCTTTGCTTTAGTTGCTTTTCTTTTCTTTTCCAATTTCAATTGCATTCTCTCTTCTTCCTGTCTTTTTATTTCCTCTTCCTCGATTTTTCTTTTCAATTCTTCTTCTTGCTGTTGCCTTAGTTGCTCGTCCTGGGTTGCCTTTCTTTCAACTTCCTCCCTGAGTCTTATTTCTTCCAACCTTCTAGCCTCTTCCCCTTCTTTTGCGATTCTTTCTGCTTCTACCAACTTCCTGTTTATCTCATCAATTTGCTCATCGGGGGTCATGGCAGTGAAAGGAACCAAGCCTAGGGATTTAAGCCTATTTTGGACATCCTCCCAGTCCCTTGCATTCTCATAAGTCTGTTCATCTTCCCATTCCTTGTGAGAGTATGGCGGGAGATTAAGTCACAGTGCTTAGCTACAAGGCCCTTGGGGTTATGTCTTGTGAACTGGCTGTGATGGAACCTGTACTTGAGAATATAACTGGCCTCCTGTCTAGCATGTCTTGGATCTTTCAAGTAGTAATGACCCAAGCTGAAACTATATGGGATAGAGATTTTCTTCCTTGCTTCTTTCAACAATGAGGCATTAAAAACTTGCAACACTGTTTGATATGCAATCTCTCCCAAGACCAATCTGTTTGGTACATATTTGGGTAATAGATGTGGTGATGCAGTTGCAACACAGATCCTCAAGCAGGTGAAATTCTCCTAGAGGTACCAATTGCCAATATACTCAATCAATCTCATAGCCTCTTTTGTTAGTCTTAGGCAATCTTTGCCAAAGATGATCCTATAAAGCGAGGCTACGAAATCCAATATACTCAATCAATCTCATAGCCTCTTTTGTTAGTCTTAGGCAATCTTTGCCAAAGATGATCCTATAAAGCGAGGCTACGAAATGATCACAAATAGCAGAGCAATGCTTCTTATATTTATATTTCTAGAGGATCTGACAGTAAACATGTACAGGGCGTTTTGAAACTTGCCAACTAAGGTTAAGATTTCAAAGACATTAGTGGCACAAACTACATCCAAAAGATAGGATGCCATATAAAATGTCGAGACTACTTTGGGCTTTGCCTTTGCTTTTTGCACTTTCTCAATCATCCTATTGAGCTAATAAGATGAAATGGCAGCCCATTTAAATAAACTACTAGCTGTAACCACTGTGTAAGCCAATGTTACCCAGGCATCCTTGAAATGCACACAATCTTTCTCCCCATGTAGTCTGGCTATCAGAGCCATAGTATACACATATGGTTCTCGTAGATTGGTAATAGAGTAGCTGCCATCTGCTTTATGAAAAAACCTTTTGTCTTCTTTCCACGAGTTGGTTAGAATCTTCTTGACATCATGTTTCTCATGGAATTTCTCTACAAAGAGTTTAACCAGGTGTACTTCAAGCTTCGGTATGTTATAATGTTTTTCCAGGTTAATTGCTAGAAAAAAACCCACACACCTGCCATCATCACTGATAATGGTGCTATTGCTTAGGTTTGTATGATCAATAATCCATTCAATGGCTTCGGAACAGGGCATGATGGGTGTTCTCGGCACAATAGAATGCAAATGAGACTTTTTGATATTGATGAAAACTGTCATTAGCTTCCCTTATTTCAAGTCGTTGTGAGGAATTACTTTGGGGTATTCTTCCATCCAAAATTTTTGATACATTTCATTCAATCCAGGGAAAGGAGTTTGTGCTCCTATGGTGGCTTCAGTGTCCGTATACAAGGGTCTTGGAAAATGTTCTTCAGGTGTAGGTATTTGAATTACGTGAACATACTTCTTAGATGAAGTTTCAATCTCAACTGGTTTTTGCTAAGAGGTTTCGAACTTTCGATCAACTCCCTGTGTTGCTTCCCCTTAGGAGACTTTGCAGGAGTTCTTGCGGGTGTTCTCCTTGGAGGCATTGTATCTGTGTCAATGAAAGGTGGCAAATGAACAGAGTAAAAAAGAAATTGCGTCCATAAATAACAATTTCCATCCTTAGAGTATTATATTCAACAACTTTATACCCAATTTTGAAATGAATATTAAAATGAGGCAAATCGTAATACCAATTGAAGATAAGTTTGAAAAAACCAAGAACTAGGGATTTATTCTAGCAGAATATCAACTCTCTCTCTCTCTCTCTCTCGGTCCCCACTTGCTCTATGAGAGGTGCATACATTCAAATTTGAAGACATAAGCTTTAAGATCATACCTGTACAGGTGCACCATAAACCTATGCAATTGAACTAGCAACAACGGAAAACACAGTTGGCTCTGACTATCTCAGCGTGTACAGGGATATAGCAACAACACAAAAGCCACACAAACATTTGTTCCATCTCCAATTACCAATTTTGATTGATAGACTAAGCTCACAATCCTGAAATTTTCATTAACAATGCTCAATCCTCACTCGAAGCATTCAAATTCAAACTCTATGCGATCCAAACTATGGGAATGTTTGAATATTTATAATCAAATGACTAAATCTTAGTGCCATGATTATCAAATCTAGACTAAACCTGATTGGATCCTGTAAATCCTTGAGATTGAATGCCGATTGGACAGTTCAACTACTGGATCGGTGCATTAATGGCTAATTAGATTTGCTTTTCGGCGGTTGCTCTTCACTTTCATGTTTGGGTAAAGTTTTGAATTGTAACGATGGAAAGTTAGTTTGGGTGAGTGATTGAGCAGATCCTTGGGAATCGTACGAAGCAGAGTCGTCAAAAACAGTGAAGAACGAAAGTCAAAAGATACAACAGTAAGTGTTATTGGCGTGAAATTTCACTTTAACATTATCACACTTTTCAAAGTTTTGCGCTTTGGCAAAAGTGCAAAGTGACCGCTGATGGGTGCTCATCGATGAAAATTAAACTTTAGCACGATGCTATACATCGGTGCCTTTCCTTTGCTTTCTCATTGGCACAAAATTTTACTTTGTTATTAGTGCACAAATTTACTTTTATATCGACGTTGAAAACTGACTTTGGTACAATGATGAAAGTGTTCAGAACTTGCTGATAACAAACCATTCTTAGCTCAAAATCAGGCCAAAGGACTTTGAAAATTTTGGTTTTCTCCGAGACTAAAAGATGTTTTTCAAAACTAGATGATATGCAAGGAATCATTAAAACCGAAATGCGTAATTTACTTGCAAAATAAAAGGAATTTAAAGAAAAGTGGTACCGAAAATTTAAAATTTTTAGGGTGTGTTGTGGACTCAATAGGTGGATTAATAATTCCAATAAAATCCACTGCCCAGTGCTAAATGGGTCCTCAACCACATTGGGTTGCAACAACATATCATCTCTTGTAGAGGGATATTCCACGCATTGGCAGGCATTGCATTTTTTGGTGTATTTTGCAGTATCCGTAAATAAAGTCAGCCAACAAACACACACACCAACTTTTGCGTAGTAGCCTTACCTTTGTAGTGCCCACTGCCTTGGCTATCATGGGTTTCCCATGGTATTGCCAGTCGCTCATGATCCAACATGTATTTTTTGTAGAATCCCATTAGTCGCCAACTTATACAACTGTTCGGTTATCAATTGATAATTTGCCGTGTGAACCACTCGCTGCCTTCGTGGTCACTGATCATTAACCTCGGGTGTCAAACTTGAATTGAGGAATTCAACGATCTCTTGGAAGAAGTTCAGAGTTTCTTCTAGGCGAAAGAGATTGACATTGCTCAATTCATCAACTGTCCCTGTTATGTCCCCATTTTGTATTCATGAAAGATGATTGGGCCCCACGTTTTGCTTTCATTGTTTTATGAGCACCTTGAAATCAAACTCTTGAAACAACAATAACCAATGACAAATCTTCCCCTCCAACATTGGCTTATTGACCAAATACTTGAATGCTGAGTGATTTGTGAAGAACTTAAAACAGGCGACCTAGGAGATAATGTTTGAGCTTTTGGATCACATACACTATGGCCAACTCTTTCCATTCCGTGGTAGTGTGATTACGTTAAGCTCGTGACAATTTCTTGCTTGCAAAATAAACTGGGTGATCCAGTGTACCCTTCCCTGTTTGTGTGGGAATATTTCCCATTGTTATGCTAGAGGCATCCATTTGTACATTAAAATCTTACCCTAGTCCAGGAAAACTAGAACCGACGTGGTTACCATTTGTTGCTTTAGCTCTACAAACCCTACTTCACAAGTTGTTGTCCACACAAATGACACTCCTTTGCGTAGCAATTCCTCCATGGGCGCTATTAATTCTACGTACCTCTCGATAAACTTGTGGTAATACCCCATGACTCCTTAAGTAGACTGCAACACCAATATAGTCCCGGGCATAGGTAAGTTTACAATTACCGAAAGCTTGGTTGAATCAACCAAGAGTCCTTCCTTGCACACTATATGAGCCAACAAATGTCAAACGGGGTATAAAAGATGCACTTCTTAATATTTAGCGACAATTGTATCACCGACACCTATCCAACATTAGCCTGAGCTTCATAGCATGATCCTTGAGCAAACTTTATACTCTAGTCATTTAGATACAACTACAAACTTATGAATATATTCCCTGAATGTGACAACAATCATTGTGGAAAAAACAACATGGACATTCTTCTGGCCAAAGGGCATTACGTTATAAGCATACAAACATAGTTTTCTTTTTATCCTCAACCATTTGAATTTGATGGTAACTTTAGAACCCATCTATAAAAGAGTGCCTCATTTTCAACTATCTTTTCCAAAAATTCATTAAATGAATTCATAAAAGGGTCATGTATGCATGTCTTATTGAGTTCATGGAAATCAATACACACGTGGATTCCACTTGTCTTTTTTCCTTCTATCATGATCGGACTGATCCAATCAGACTCTTCCATTGGAAATATTAACTTAACATTCAACATCTTGTCTATTTCTTGCTTCACCTGCTCCTTTGTAGTGGGTTCATTCTCTATACCCTCTTCTTGATCGATTGAGCATATGGCTTTAATTTAATCTTCATTTCACCAAGTTATCCAAGCACATATTTCATCTCAGTAAAACTTCGTGGAAACAAATTGGCATATTTGTAGAGCAAAGCTACAATCTTTGCGACTGCATGTTCAACCCAATAATCCCCTATTACAAGAAGTTTTAGCTCCTCTTCGATCCCAATGCTAATCGACTTTGTCTGTAGTGGCTCATGGTAATACATTGGACTACTGGTATCCCTTGTATCTTGTACTATGTAGTGATCTTTGGTTTTCTCGAATTGGAGATGTTGAAGCTCCTTTGTGGGCTCTACATCTGTGGAATCGGTTTTGGTGGAGCCCTCTTCCATGAAGTCAAACTCGATAGGGCCCCCCTCTATGACGTTTGCCTCTGCGAGGTCCCTCTCGATGGAACCTACAGTCAAACACTTTGGGTGCTCCATTTTTGGGAAACATTGAATGTGCCGAATCACCCTTGCAAATGGTGTATCCTCCCCATAGAGTTGGAACTTGGAAAGTATTGTAGAACCTTTCCCATAGTTCTAGCCAATGATGCATCCACTACTGTATTTCTGCGTGGAGGTACCTACACTTCGATAATGGCTCTAAGGTTTGCACAAATTTATGCACCATTTTTGAAGTGGAACATCTTGTGCAGTCTAGTGCACTTCACAATTGTTCACATGACCTAGTGGGTTAGAAGTTCTGTAGAACTACAGAGATAATTTGGTAGTGCTGGAGTTGGTATGTTGATAGAACCCCTAAGTTCGACAGGAAACTAGTTTGCAATGTCTTTGTTGTATATTCTTAAGAATGCAACACACTCTTATTGTTGCTCACCATTTGGCGGGGGTCTCTACTGAAGAGAGATCCAACATTGGAATCCTCTTCTTTGGCATGATCTATTCCTCTACTTGCTCAACAAAATTGATCGTGTCAGTGGTGTTGGCGAATTTTGGTGGGTCCTTTAGCTCCATACCAATCCATTGGCATACTTGCAACATTGTGCATCGCTATGTAGACTGCTTGTAGTCACCATTCTGCCATTTGAATCCATTGTGAATGAGCATAAGTTGCGCCTACTTAACTCTCCATTTGTTGTGGGATTTATGTAATCTTCCCTGTGCCCCATGCTAAGGTTATATAGCTTATCCTGGGCAACTTTATAAAACTTCTTCCATGGGTTCCACAAAGCACTTTCCTAGTGTTAGATCAAAAGGTTGAATGACCATGTGACCTTCTTTCTCAAATGACATTTGTCGTTGCTTTAAGTTCAGTATAACATCATTGTCAAAAGCTTAATCGATCTTTAGCAGCGTAGGGTAAGCATCCTTGTCGTCCACCATCTCATTGACATCAAAATCTGTTCACCCAGTCGAGATCAACCTTCATTTGTTCCAACTTGCCAATTGAAAAGATGTTAGTTATCCAATTGCAGTTGGATCTACGAGTAAATCAAGTTAGGTTGTCCCGTGATCTCCTAGGACTTCTTGGGTAAGATGTTCAAGTTTGATCAATCGAGCATGACCTCTCGTACCTCATATCCCCAATCTCGCACCTCATATCCCCAATTAATGCATTCAATATGAATTCTTGTTGAATAAATTATTGTCATTGATGTCAAAGGTATGTAAGTATTCAAATATAAATGTGACTTTAATAAATACAAAAGTGGAAGTGGATTAGAAATAAAGTGAAGTGGAAATGGATCAGAAATAAAGTTACATAAAAGTAGAGTAAACATGAAAGTGGATTAAAAAAAGGGTAAAAGTTAGAAATGAAGTTACGTAAAAGTGGAGTAAACATGAAAGTGGATTAAAAAAAGGTAAAAGTGAAAGTGGAGTAAAAGTGCACATGCACATGGATTTGAAACCCATGGTGGTATTTTACCCATGGTATGTTAAAAAGTGAATTAAAAAATTAAAAGGGGGAAATTAATTATTTGTTTAATAAAAGTCGTGTTTTTTCAAACGAAGATGACTTTTCATGTAAAGATTATGGTAAAGTATAAATGTAGAAGAGGATTGTGAGAAAAAGTGTGTGGGGGTGAAAATGTAATATTCTTATGCATATTATTTGAGGAGTGACGATTGAATATCCTTCAAGGAGCGACAATTAAATATTAGCAAGAGAAGATCTGGCGAAAGTAGAAGCAGCGAGCGCAACCCAGATCTGATGAAAGCAAAAGGAGTGAGTGCCGAGCTGATCTGACAAATGCAGAAGTAGCAAGCGCAAAGCAGATTTGGAGAAAGTAGAAGTAACGAGCGCAGAGCAGATTTGATGAAAGAAGAAGTAACAAGAGTAGAGCAGATTTGGTGAAGACAGAAGCAACAAGCAGACCAATGAAGGAAATGCATATGAAGAACCTATAAACTTGTAAGTAGGTTGGTGCTTACAAAACAAATAGCTGTAGGGATTGGTGTCTCCAGTAGGTCGGTGCCTACAAACAACAGAGGGGATCAGTGTCTCTTGCAGGTCGGTGCCTATAAACAACAGAGGGGATCGGTGTCTCTTGTAGGTCGGTGCCTACAAACAACAGTGGGGATTGGTGTCTTCAGTAGGTCGGTGCCTACAAACTACAGAGGGGATCGGTGTCTCATGTAGGTCGATGCCTACAAACAACAATGGGGATTGGTGTCTCCAGTAGGTTGGTGCCTACAAACATTTGTAACCATAGGTCGGTGCCTACAAATTTTTAAAAATAAGTTTTTGTGGTTTTCTCCCTAAAGGGTTTCCACGTTAAATATTGTGTCTTCTAGTTGTTACATTTATGTGATTGCTCCATTATGGTTTATGAATGTTAAAAATAAAAAGATAGACTTATACTGATTCCACCCCCCCCCCTCCCTACTCCTAGTATAAGTGTGTGCTCAACAATTGGTATTAGAGACGGTTCCTTTAGAAACAATCTAACTACTGGAAGGTAGATCTCGGGAGCACACATGGCCGGTCATGAAAGTTTTTCTACAAACAGGGCTCCGTTGTTTAATGGAACAAACTATGCCTTTTGGAATATAAGGATGCGAACATATCTAATGGCCGTTGGTTTTGATAGTTGGCAATTAGTTGTGACTGGTTATACAGCCCCAACAACTCCACCAATAGATACGGTTGGGAAAAAGGCTAGTGAAAATGATGTAAAAGCCATGAACGCCATCTTGTGCGTACTGTCGGAATCAGAGTTTGTCAAAGTAATGCATTGCAAATCAACAAAAGAAATTTGGGACAAACTTCAAAACATCCATGAAGGCGATGACAAAGTCAAGAAGGCTAAGCTCCAAACTCATAGAAGATAGCTCGAGAGTTTGAAGATGAAAGAAGAAGAAAATGTTGCAGCCTATCTCCTCTGTGTGGACGAAATTGTCAACACCATCAAAGGACTTGGTGAAACAGTTGCAGAACTAATGGTTGTGCAAAAGGTGTTGAGGTCACTCCCCTTAAGATTTGATGCAAAAATTTCCGCCATTGAGGAAATAAAGGATTTGGATAAATTAACAATTGATGAATTGCATGGGATCCTCACTGCATATGAAATGAGTATTGAAGAGGAAAAACCATAAAAAAGGGAAGCGACTTTCAAAGCCTCAAAGAAGATGAAGAACAAAGAGCACAAATCAAGCGATTGTTCCACTTGTGATTCAGACGCAGAGGAAGCAAATTTTTTGAGAAAACTCAAAAAGGGATTTGGAAAATATAAAGGTAAGTTGCCCTTTAAATGCTTTAACTGTGGAAAAGTAGGACATTTTGCTGCAAAGTGTCCATATGCGAAAAATGAAAGTAGTGAAAATGAAGAAGATTATAACATAAAGAGAAAACATCATCAACACAAAAATAGCCACAAACAGGACAAGCATGAAAAGAAGAAGAACTCTTATAAGTAGAAGAAGAGCCTCTACTCAAAAGGGGTCAGTGACTCGTTTGAAGAAATCAATGCAAATAATTTCGGTAGTGATAGAGAAGATAGTCTTTTTAAGGCAATCGAAACAAATATTGACGAAGACTAAGAAATGATGGATTCAGAAGAAGAGGAAAACACTGAAACAGATGGAGAAGTGGATCTTGAAGACGAATTTGTGTGTGCCTTAAGCGAAATAAAGAAGCCGAGGAAAAAAAATTGAAACAAAAAAAACAGTTGCAAAAATATGAAGAAGAGGATCGTGATTCAGAAGCGAAAATGTCACAAAACCTTAAATAAACAAAAAAGATTATCATAAGCCTAAAAGTTCAATTAGAAGAGGCAAGAAGGATGGAAGAAGTGGTGAGAATCCGGTTGAAGAAGAAGGAAGAAAATTGCGAAGAGCTAGAATATGAAATTGTTTCCTTAAGAAAGGAACTGAAGAAAACAACTATTGAGTTGAAGTTTAAAAAGAGTGCTGAAACCTTAGATGATATCATCAATTGTCAAAGGTCTCCATTCATTAAGAATGGTCTTGGATATGAAGCTGTTGTTGCCTCCCTACCTACACCTAGCCTTGTTACAACCAATGAAGTTTTATTTTTTGCAGGAGTTCAGACTGGTTTTCCAGAAGAGCAACCTACTATTGATTGCGCCGAATAGATTGATGAGTTGCATGTTCCTCACATGCCATAATTTGAGCATGTTGTTACAGACAACATTGTTGTTGATATATCGGGTTGTTCTACTCATGTAAGTGAACTTGACCCCGAGCCTCCTTCCTCTGATTAGCCAACAAAAAAATCTGTGCCCTATCATCATCCTCACCATAAAAATCGAAGGAATGGACATCATGCTTTCAAATCTTTGCAAAAGAGACGTGAAAGATAAAATTGTGGATCAGTACCAACTACCAGGATAGATTTTGGTTGGATTGATGGATGGTCGTGGAATCATTTGAGGAGATGTTTGAGGACCTCATATCGTAGTGTATCATCGGTTGTACAATTGTGCAATGTTCCTCTTACTTATTGATGATTTCCTTTGAAGTGGTCAACTGAGGATCGACCCGACATGATAATCGACTAGAGTTTCGATTGAGTATTCGTTGACTGAGTTTTGACTGGGTTGTCCGTCAACTCGAATTTTCGACAAAAACTTTTGCTGCTACTTATTGATCCCTTAAGGGGGAGTACTTGAAATTGTTGATATACGAACCCAACTGATGTCGTCTTGTTGACTTGACTATTTCTTGTTGAATCGACTTGGATTTGTTGAGACCAACCCAACCATGTTCGACTGTTGTTGGAGATGTACTACTGCTTATGTTGGATACAAAGACTGTTTGGATTGATAGAGATTGATTATCTTGCATTGTTGATGACAAAAAAAGTACAAGTGGAGGACGTTATATTCTGGGCAACATGCATATAATTTTCATTTAGTATTCTGGACATTTCTTTTTCAGACCTTGAAGGATTTTTGATAGTTGGGAATGAAATTTGACGACAACTCTACACATTTGTCCAAGGAAAACTCAGAAGCCTTTGTGAGTGGTGTATGGAACTTTGGGAGTTGGCATGGTTTGAGGTATCTACTGTGCAAAATAAAAGACAAGTCCACATAGATATTCTATACATTATGATCAACATTGACCATGTTCAGGAAAGTATTTTTGAAGGACAACTGGATGGTGGTTTGATGACATTCGAGAACTACCAAACCACCAAACCAACAACATACCTGTGACAGTGGAAGATCCCTTAGAAGCTATGAAGGCACATAACAGCTTGAAGATTCAAAGCACATGGAGATGTGATAAGTTGTAGATGGACATTTTTTTTGAACAACAACAAACCATTCATTTTTTAGCAGTAGATTGTGAGCAAATGTTGAAGGCATCCAATCCTATCAGTTGTGAATAGCTAATAGTATTGTGATAGTGAAGCATCTAGCAAGTCTTTGGCATCTTTTTAATAAGTAGCAAAAGGAGCAGTTCAGGACAGTGACGGTAAAACATAGAAGACTCAACAATTACAACAAGAAAAGATAGTACAGTCACAGGGGGAGCTACTTAAAAAAACTACAAGAGAAAGCACAATCTAAGGGGGAGCAACATAGAAAAAGGAACTATGCAAAAAAAGACGAAGCATATTCCCATCAAGTACCACTTCCTAAGAGAACATGTAGCTGAACTAAGTGTCAAGATGGAATAGATTACCACCAAGGAACAAGTTGCAGATATTTTTACTAAACCCCTTCCCAGAGAAACATTTGAATATCTCAGACAAAAACTGGGAATGCTATACCTCTCATCTCGTTAGCAAAGAAGACCAACTCAAGGGGAGCATACCTTTTCCATTGATGTCAAAGGGGGAGAAGTACAGACAGGGGGATAGTTGTAGACACGGGAAGGAGAATTACAGATAGGGGGAGAGTTGTAGACAAGGGAGAACTTTTTCTATTTCTGGAGGATTACGTGTTTTTGAGTCCAGGGTTGCCATCAATGATAAATGGGGAGATTGTTGAATAAATTATTGTCATTGATGTCAAAGGTAAGTATGTATTCAAATATAAATGTGACTTTAATAAATACAAAAGTGGAAGTGGATTAGAAATAAAGTTAAGTGGAAGTGGATTAGAAATAAAGTTATGTAAAAGTAAACATGAAAGTGGATTAAAAAAGGGCAAAAGTTAGAAATGAAGTTACGTAACAGTGGAGTAAACATGAAAGTGGATTAAAAAAAAGGTAAAACTAAAAGTGGAGTAAAAGTGTACATGGAATTTGCACATGGATTTAAAACCCATGGTGGTATTTTACCCATGGTATGTTAAAAAGTGAATTAAAAAATGAAAAGGGGGAAATTAATTATTTGTTTAATAAAAGTCGTTTCTTTTCAAATGAACATGACTTTTCATGTAAAGCTTATCGTAAAGTATAAATGTAGAAGAGGATTATGAGAAAGAGTGTGTGTGGGTGAAAATGTAATATTCTTATGCACACTATTTGAAGAGTGACGATTGAATATCCTTCAAGGAGCGACGATTAAATATTAGCGAAGAGAAGATCTAGCGAAAGAAGAAGTAGCGAGCACAGAGCAAATCAGACAAAAGTAGGAGTGAGTGCCGAGCTGATCTGGCGAATGTAGAAGTAGCGAGCGTAGAGCAGATTTGGAGAAAGTAGAAGTAACGAGCGCAGAGCAGATCTAACGAAATCAGAAGTAACGAGCGCAAAGCGGATTTGGTGAAGACAAAAGCAACAATCAGACTAGTGAAGGAAATGCATATGAAGAACCTATAAACTTGTAAGTAGGTTGGTGCTTACAAAACAAATAGCTGCGGGGATTGGTGTCTCTAGTAGGTCGGTGCCTACAAACATTATAGGGGATCAATGTCTCCTGTAGGTCTGTGCCTACAAACAGTAGAGGGGATCAGTGTCTCCTGTATGTCGGTGCCTACAAACAACAATGGGGATTGGTGTCTCCAATAGGTCGGTGCCTACAAACTGCAGAGGGGATTGGTGTCTCCTGTAGGTCGGTGCCTATAAACAACAATGGGTATTGGTGTTTCCAGTAGGTTGATGCCTACGAACATTTGTAACCATAGGTTGGTGCCTACAAATTTATAAAAATAAGTTTTTGTGGTTTTCTCCCTGAAGGGTTTCCACGTTAAATATTGTGTCTTCTAGTTGTTACATTTATGTGATTGCTCCATTATGATTTATGAATGTTAAAAAGAAAAAGGCAACCTTATATTGATTCACCCCCCGCCTCTCAATACAAGTGTGTACTCAACACTTCTTTACCTAATCTTCTCTCCTTTGCACACCGTGTAGGGGGCAATCCAATGTCTCAATAGGTGATCCCAATATTCGCGCAAGTACCTTCTTTAGACTAGTCGCAACTTGATCATCTTCCAAAATCTGTAGAAATGTCTTTAACAACCCCTGAACCCCATTTTTCAGTTGTGTGCGTTAAAACGTTGTGGCATCTGCTCGACAAGCAAATTATGGACAACGATCTTTCCATGTTCGTAGAACCAACACATCGCGTGTGAACAACTTTCTGCATCACCTCCACTACATCACACAAGTATCCTTTTTGTTGAGTTGGATCAAAAGAGGGTGCTTTCGATGGAGTTGTGTGGATGGGACCTGATTCGTTCCTCCCACATCTTGTGCCTGTCTTTGTGTTGACTCCAGTGACGATATTTATGCCAGTATATGGTCGACCTACCACATCGCTGCCAAGGATCCGTAGCTTTAAATTGGTGATGTTTGCACCGTATTGTTTCCTGTCCCACGCTTCCCACTTTTCAATCAACTTTGTGCAATCCTGAGTGTTATGACCGGTCTTCCGACAATGGCCATAGCGAGGTTGACATGGTTGCTACAATTGCGTACAGTGTGTCCCACCTTATTACAGTTGTAAGTGGCGGATGATGGTTCAGATTATTTCTCAGTGCTCGATTATCCTGGTTATGATTTTTCTCTCTATTTCTACCTCCCGTTGACTCCACCATGGTCAGATTTTCCTCAAATCTCTTGACGAGCGTGGATCATGCATAACAACCCTTTGCACGATGAGTGTTTACCCCACAAAAGTTGCGATGTACAATTGTTGTAGTGTTGCTATACTTCTATACAAACGGGAAATGACGGGGGTCATGTCCTAGGTTTCTGCATAATTCACAGAGTTCAACATCTGCTTTTATTGATATATTGCCTAGAATTGGATTATCCACTGTCACGGCATATCTTTGGTCATGGGTTAGTCATTCTATAGGTGCCCTTCTGTTTTGCATACCATGCACTACCCTTTCCTCCCTCGTGCTTGACTTAGCTTTCACTAGTTCTTGAATTTGCTTAGGCAGAGTGGTCAACTAGTATTGGAACTACGCTAACCTTGGAGCCAACCCAAAAATTGAGGCTTTTGCCAATCCACTTACTGGCTCTAGTTGCATAGCGGATACCAATGCTACCTGTTGTGTCAGCAATCGTTGTCGCAGCAACAATGTCTGTAGATGAGCTAGCTTTCCTTTCACAATAACTTTAACAGACACTGATTTGGATCAGAACGTTCTCATCATTGGTGTGTACCTTATGAAAGTGCATATCCAGCACATTTGGCATTAAATGCTTGCTAGTGAAGGCTTCATTGGATTTCATGCATTACACTTGCAGTCAATCATGGTAACCTAGTGAAAGAGGATCATACATAACCAGCAGAAATGGCATTTCTTGATTGAATATTTTCAGACCTTCAGTTGCAATGTGAAGCTAGCATTAATACATGATATGAAGATTTGGAATCATGGTGGTTTAGAGGTTCTTGTCCCAGCATCAATACCCAATCTGCACAACTTTAAATCAGCTCCAGCCTAGCACTGTGACAAAGGATTAAAGAGGAATCCCAGGAGCAAAGCCAGGCAGTAGAACTCATATTTTGCTAGGGAAAACTAAATTCTGCTGCAGTTTTGGTGATTGTTATGACAGCAGACTTTGAGGAAAATCAGATCAGCAATAGATGCATGGTCAACATGATGCATTCATAGCCTCATTGCAGAATTAGTTAAAGCGTACACAGAAGTGTTTTGAGGAAGGGAACTCATCAAAGCATGACCCTGAGTTTACTAGCATTGAAGTTCATGAAGCGTCTGAGAATTGTAAGAGCATATTTATTGGCTGAGAAGAATATGCTGTACTCATTGGACTGATCTGGCAATGGTAAGATTTAGTAGAAGTGTTAAAGGCGTTTTACCAAAGAAACGTACACCTGTTACAAAGGAAACCTGTTGCAGATTTTCCAAAACACGATCATCCTGAGTCCTGTAGCATGATAGCAGCAGCTTTGTCTTTTGTAGGCTGATCTAAGACAGCGTGTAGAATGAGTTGTTCAAACCTATTTTCCATCTAGTGAAGGCTAAAGAGAAATGGTGACTTGGGCACAATTTGAAACCACTTTCTGGGGTGTTTCTACAGCCTATTTTAGCAGTTGAAGAAAGAGGACTTTATGCACAGGAAACAATGTTTATTTGGAGAGGGCATTCATGGTCTCTATCTCATTCATTGCACATGTATCTAAGAGATCCATTTTATGAGGACTTAGTGGGGTATTCGTTGTTATTTTGATGTAAGAGACTTAGTCAAAGGGGTGCAGCGCTCCATAAATGGAGGGATCATTACATGTATCCCTATCGATTTGGTTAATAATGCGCATGGATCAAGGATAAAGTACAATGTTTGAGGGCACCCCAGCTTATGGTTTGTTATAACCACTATTTGTACATCTCCATGTCCACAATTTAACAGTTTTATTAGCATAAAGGAGGGATGCCCTAGCCTAAATGTGGACAGATAGCAATAATTACATGTGCGTAGTCAAAGGGCTCACTATTTGGAGGAGTGATCCCCTTATTTTAAGCTTCATGACTAATCTCAAGGGATTCCTTTGAAGAATGTCCATGGAGGAGAACATTTATAGCATAACCGCCATCGCATGGGGTCATAATTATAAAAGCACATAATCTAAGGAGGAAGGTGTTCCAGCTGTTGAGTTTGTTTCATTATTCCAAGGAAGAGGGGTTCCTGGCCTTAGAGGAGCATTTATGTGATGCATTACTTTATTATTATTCCTTGGAGCGACTTGTGGATTTAGAAACCACTTATTGCTATTTTTGGAGAAGTTGTTGAGGAGGTTAATGATATAATATTTTAATCATTATTCTTTGGAGAAAAACATGGATCTAGAAATGGTTAATATTTTACTATTTCGTCTTGGAGGATGTTGTTGATCTAGAAGCCACAAAGAATTATTTTATCGGAAGGAGATGGAGCTAGAGGGTTTATATAAAGACTAGCTCTCTCCATTTGTAGGCATGGTTGGATTGTTAGAGAAATCCCCTCCAAAGCTTAGTTAAAGATCTGTTAGCACACTTTTTCACCCTCCAATTGAGCTGATATAACATAAAAACAGCGATTGAAAAGTGGCTAATTAAAGGAGAAAAGCCCCAAATTGTCACAGGCTAGATTCCTCTCTGTTTGGGCTGGTGCTTTCCATCCTCATGGGGGAGTCCCTAGGGTACTTTGTTGTTGTCTTAAAGTCTGATTTTCTGCAGAAAGTGACAAAATACAGTGGCTGATATTTCTTGGACAGCATGTTAAAACTGCCAAAGATGTGGGGGAAAAGATAGTTTTGTAGCTTGGAGGGATCCTGCAGGGTTAGCACAAGAGAAATAGAAAGAAATATCAAGAGAAACTACTTATAAGATAGCTTAATATCACAATGAATAGTATGAACCATTAATCTAACTGCAAAAATTTAACAAAGTACCAACAAGAAGGAAGGCTCGGAAACAAACACAATTTTTTTTTGTTATAGGCTTGCCAAAGGGTTGATTGCGCCACAAATCGGTACAATGATCACTCTTGCTCAAAGAGAGAGTAGCCAGACTATAGAGAATAAGATGAGAGAGAGAGAGAAAGTATGTGCTGCTGCTGCCAAAATCCGACCGTAATTCATGTTGATGTTTGAGCAGCATCGGGCAGACATTCTCCCATGATTGTCCATGGTGATTTGACTAGTGGAGAATGGCCCAGGCGTAGTCCTTACTTACAGGAGTCTGCTTGTGGACTCAAGGTGCTTCCATGTGTCAGATAGCATCAGACATCATTCTCCCAGGATTGGTGGTTTAGCCAACGGAGAATGGCAGGTTCACTCACAAGGGTTTACCTGTGGTGACATTCACTCACAAGTGTGTACTTGTGGAGTTGAATGGTCCAGGTGTGGTCTTCACTGAGACCCGAGGTGCTAGACATAGTGGTGTGGAGATGGATCATCAATATGGTTCATGAAGACAACTTTTCTATGACAAAAGAAATTCAGTATGGAGAATGCCTCCCTCGTTGAGAGGGAGTGTTGAAGATTTGCAACTTCGGGTAGTCATTTTCCACAAGAAAGTACAAGAAGACCCATCTACACCATTATAGAAGCCTCGGGAAGAAATTGAAGACCTAGGAAGATAAGTCGACCCCACCAGTAAAAGACAAAAAATAATAAAGTAATTTGAAGACCCAAAATAACAAGTCGGCCTAGATAGACGCCTAGACTAGTATAAATACAGGATTGGATCATTTCATTTGGACAGTTAGACAACTCCTCCTGCAGTGTGCACAAGGCAGTTGCAGTTTTGGTAATTTCACTATTTCTGGGTTTCTGGTATCTTGATGAGTGCGCCACACTTGGGAAGGATATTCTTGGTTGCTCTTGGTCATCTTATTGATGCGCTAGGTCTTGGTGATGCTAGCCTTGGGGAGGATCTTCTTTGTATGGTATTTTGGCTATTGATGGCGATGTATTGTTAATATCTTGGACTGAATTCTTCTATAGAAAGGTTGTTGGGTTTTCTCCCAAGGTTTGGTTTCCCAAGATAAACTCTTGTGCTCTTGTGTCGTGTTCTTATGTCTATTGTGCATTGTTAATATTTCTAGAGCTTGTTATTTCCACTACAGTATTATAGTTGATATTTTCAGTGTATAGTTATTCTATGATAATTGTTGTATGAAAGTGAATCTTGTTATTAAATCTTAAGGCATTAACTATCAGATCTGAGAATCATAAAAATCAACAATTCAATGTAGATCATCCAATATATAGTACTAGGGGCACACTTTCCAAGGAAGAGAGACCATGGTGCATAGGAGTTGGAATAGGTAGTAGGAAAAGGAGCGTATGTGCATGAGGAAGTAAAGAAGAGTGAGGGATACATGCACACTAGGATATGTGGGTGTGAGAATAAGTCAACTTGTGTGAGATAGAGAAGACTTAGCGCATGAGGGGGTTTTGAAAGATCACACATGGGAGTAAAAGAGAGGATGCGCATGCGAGATTAGAAGTGGAAGGTAAGTAAGCGAATGAAGGTGAGGAGTGAAGGAAATAGGAGGAGAGAGATAGGGAATAGACGCATGCTAAACAAGGAAAGAAGTTAAGTGAGAGTATGAGGGGAGTTAATGCGCATAAGAGAGGAGAATGTGCCCTAAAAAATAGGGAGGAGGCGCACTCAAGCATGGGAAGAGGGAAATAATGAGCCACATGTGAGGAAATATGAGTAGAATAGGCGTACAAGTGGAGGAAAATACTAGGAAAGTAGAGTAGGAGAGGGAGACACCACATGCATGAAGATTTGGTGTAGCATGAACCAAGCAATGCGCCACACGTGTGAGGGAAGAGAGAGTGATGAGGGGGCACTTGAGGAAGTGGGAGGAGATAATGAGAGGCTTAACCTTGCACTTAGGCTTTAATGAGTGGGAGGAATGCATGGAGGGTTAAATTTGGAATGCAACGCATGTCTAAACACTAAATTTTCCCAAGTAATGCATGAGTTAGCCAAAGAGGAATTTCGCCCTATTTTTTAGGGATTTCCTTATTTTTTAGGAATTTAGTGTTTAAGAGGAATTTAAGAGGAATTTGGCGAAATGAATACATGGAAAGTGGAGTTATGGCAAGTGAGGAAAAGTTAGTGAGAAAATCAAGCCTTGATTGGCTAAATCATCTCCATGGATTGCCACATCTCCTATGCACCCTCTTTAATTATTTAATTAATTCACTTTAATGCTTTTGCCTTGTAAAATGTGCCCCCTTTAATTAATGCCATGAAGATGCCATATGTCACACTGAGACTCTACCATATGTCGGAATTTGACCCTGCCACTTGTTACTTATGGAGCCAACCACCCCTGCTATTTATAGAAATTGCTAAAAATAGGGTTTGGCATCTAAAATTTAGGGAACTGCCAAAAACATCCAGGATGACTAGGAAAATACCGCCATGTATCAACTCTCTAAAAATCGACATTGCTAACACAAAATCTCCTTGCATGTCAATGATATCATACTCATCAGATTCGATTTTTCGAGAGGATTTTAAATGTGAGCCCTTGTGTTCCACTTGCTAAAAGTAGAAATATCATTCATGTCACTTGAAAACGGTCCAAAAGACTCAGAATGTCTCAAGGATCACTACCACACACTTAGAATCTCAATCTGAGGCATGGAGTTCAACATGCTAAAAATTAAAAATGCTTGCATGTTGCCCAGAAAAGTGTCATCGGGCCCAGAATCATGCAAGGACCAACCCTGTATGCTAAAAACTGTCAACTAAGTCTCTCAATCACTGTCTCCTAAAAAGTAGGGACACCTGGTGTATGTAGACAACTCTCTCAAATGCATGGGAAACCAAGCTAGCTCTAACTTTGAAACAAAAACAACCATATACCGATCATGTACCTGTCTCTGATGGGAACCAACCTCTGACTCACACAAGTGCCAAACTCTGGGAAAATCTCTGAATGCCAGCCAAAATAGTGCACGCTGGTTCTTAACCCTCAAGATTTTCAAGGGTGAAAATCTAGGGGTTAACAAGATCATAGGAGGATGAAGTGAAAGGGCTTGTAGGTGAGGTTCACCATCTTATTTTGCATTTTGCATGAGGTATTTGGTTGCTGAGGTTTCTCTTGCAATTCTGCTGTAATGACCTTCATATAAAAGACAATCTTGCCATTGAAGAAGTAATGAGGTTGAGGTGAAGATATCCGAAGTTTGATTTTCTGCTAGACAATATTTCTGTTTGATGATTCCCTTTATAATAAGAGTTCTAATGTGATGGTACTTTGTATCAACATGCTTTGCCTTTGAATGAAACACTGGATTTTTGGCTAACTTGATTGCTGATTGATTGTCTATCAAGAACAAAGTAGCTTCATTCTGAACAACCCCAGGATCCTGTAAAATTCTTCGCAACCACGCTATTTAACACGCTGTTTCCCAATGCTGAAATATATTCTGCTTCTGCTGTTGAATTTTGCAATTGTTCCCTGTTTCTTACAACTCCATGACATGACAACTGATCCCATATTCATTAAATACCCTGATGTAGAGGTTTTGTGATCAATATTGCCAGCAAAATCCACATCTGAGTATCCAACAAGTCTAAAATGTTTGTTCTTTTTGTATTCAAGTCCAAAATCTTTTGTCCCTTCAAGATATCAAAGTACCCTTTTTGCTGCATTCCAATGACTTTCTCTAGGTTCCTGCATATAATTTGAAAGGATATTTATTGCAAATGATAAGTGTTCACAAATTTTGTTCCGTGGGGGTGGATGATGGTTTATAATCCTCCATACCAAACTTCTTCAATAATTCATAGACATACTTAATTTGGGAAATAAATATGCTTCTTTCTCTATGTAGTACTTCAACTCCAAGATAGTATTGAAGTAATTCTAAATCTGTCATTTCAAAACTTGTTTGAAGCTTTTTCTTTAGTTGAGAAATATGATCATCATTGTTCCTCGTTAGCAATAAATCATCAACATACATCATCAAAACAACTAAGTGATTTCCTTGAAGTCTGACATACAAAGTCTCCTCAAAAAACCACCTTTTTGAAGATTGGCATCCATTTTAGCATACCAAGCTATTGGAGTTTGTTTTAACCCATATAATTCCTTAACCAATTTGCACACTTTGTTTTCTTGCCTTGTAATTTCAAAATCAGGAGGCTAAGTCATATATATGTCCTCTTGTAAATCACCATTTAGAAGTATTCCACTTAGATGTTGGAGTGAAGGTTTCCTCATAATCAATCCATTCTTTCTGAGCAAAATCCTTTGCCACTAGTCTCTCCTTATACTTATCAATTTCACCATTTGCCTTATATTTTACTCTGTAAGCCCATCTGCAACCAATGGATTTTACATTTTGAGGACTCTCAACAATTTTCCATGTCTGATTCTTAATCATAGCGGCATATTCATTCTCCATTGCTTTCCTCCATTCTTCTTGTTTAATGGCCTATGCAAAAGTGGATGGCTAAGTGGTTACATTAATAGTAAGAGAATTTATTTTTGACCCATGATAGAACTACTCGTACCTGTTTTATGTCTTTCATCAGGACTCACTTCCTTAAGAATCGATGTTGCCCATTTTGGGATCCTGTGTACAATCTAAGATGGACTTGATGTATGAACTTGAGAAATATAATCTAAGTTAACTTGAGTTGAATCTTCTATGTTAACTTGTGAATAATTTGGTAATTCTTAGTCTTCCACTTGATTATTTGATGCCCAGTCCATTGCAAACCAATGATCTTCCCTTGATTTGTTTATGTGTTTTATCCTTTATCGTTCCTTAGTCACTTTTTGCTTCAATTGACTACGTAGCTTATCATTTCTTTGGCACTTAGACTATTTGTTTCATCAAAAATAACATCTCCGCTAACACTAAACTTTCCATTTGAAAAAATGCTAATGTTTAAGCCATTATTATAGTTCTTTGCATTTCAATAGATAACAACAACATAACACAAGATCACTGAGAAATACACAATCACAAGAGACACAACATTTATCCTGGGAAACCCTCTAGGGGAAGAAAACCCAACAAAACTTCCTTATTATAGATAGCCAATACAATGCCAAGAGATAACTTAAACTAATGCAGAAGATCCTCTCCCAAAAGATGCGCCACTCTCTCTCCTTCTTCTCCAACTGCAGTTATGAAACTTGTCTCTCAATGAGCAAGTGAGGTGTGTGTCTAAGTGAGGCACTAGCCTCCTTATTTATTCAAATCTGGCACGTGTGAAGTGTCTCTTCACTGGCAGGGCCGACTTCTCAAACTGGGTGGTTATAACCACCTTTATTATATTTTCGGGCCTCTTGATATATTCTGGGGCTGACTTCTTCTTTTGTCTTTTACAATTACATTATGACCAATCCACAAAAGGGGATTTGGTCCTTATACAATAGC
>ML776962.1:714254-743532 GCA_009831015.1 Picea engelmannii
CTCTCCCAAAAGATGCGCCACTCTCTCTCCTTCTTCTCCAACTGCAGTTCCGAAACTTGTCTCTCAATGAGCAAGTGAGGTGTGTGTCTAAGTGAGGCGCTAGCCTCCTTATTTATACAAATCTGGCATGTGTGAAGTGTCTCTTCACTGGCAGGGCCAACTTCTCAAACTGGGTGGTTATAACCACCTTTATTATATTTCGGGGCCTCTTGATATATTCTGGGGCCGACTTCTTCTTTTGTCTTTTACAATTACATTATGACCAATCCACAAAAGGGGATTTGGTTCTTATACAATAGCCGACATGATCAATCCACAATGGGGATTGATCCAATGAATAATATATCAAATAATAATAAGAATACACTTTGCAGTTATATTATTTTAACACATAAGTCTATACCCTTTTTTATATTCTGAATACCCAATCATTATTTATTTCATGCTTCTTGAATCTAACTTAGTTCATTTTTCTTTTGGAACAAGGGTACAGGAAATGGATCAAAAAACTCGAAGATGTTTGATCTTTGGTTTGAGTCCATACCAAGATTGAAATGGAGTAATTCCATTCAAAGATGAAGAGGGGTATCGATTCCTCAGATAAATTGCTAAATGTATGACCTCAGCCCAATAAGTTGAACTTAACCGGTTAAACTTTAACATTTCTCTAGTCATACCCATCAATGTTTGATTCATCCTTGAGTGACTCCATTTTTGTTGTGGTGTGTAGAAGTTAGTCAGTTGTAGAAGTTTTCAAAGGTCCACAAATATCACTGTGAACAAGTTGTAATCTTCTAGTTGCCCTCCAAGTGCTTGTAGGGAATGATGGCATTTTTTGTTTACTATAAATGCAAGCTTGACATCTTGCATTTTCCTTTCGAAATGTGGGTAATCCTTTCATCATTTCTTGTTGTTAAAACTGGGTGAGTCCATCAACATTGAAGTGTCCAAAATGAACATGCCACAATTTGATGGGCGCAATTCCAATGTCAGTTGATCTTGCAAATTCCTTCATTCTTGGAATCACTGTGCCTTTCATTCTAAGAAGTTTTCCATCCTCATATCTTGTCATGACAGTTTTCAAACCATCTTTTGGTGAGTTGATTTTAAGTATTCCATTTTCCATCACAATTTGATGTCCCGACTGGCGAATCAATACCAAAGACAACAAATTTTTCTTAAATGTGGGAATGTACCAAACATTATAAATCATTCTTTCCCTTATTCCTAGTAAAGATAGCTTCGTTAAATTTTTCCACTTGGTTTGTGTGTGGTGTCATCTGCTAAGAAGATTGGATTTAAGTGGAAAACCTAATAAGTCTAAAATAAATCTTTTCTGTAAGTTATCTGTTGGGTGGCTCTTGTATCCATGATCATCCTCATAATCACTTCTGAAAGTTGTTGCAACTGAGTTCGCTACTTTTTCCTATTGAAGGGTTGTATATACATATTCAAAATCCTCGTTTTCTTCTGCATTTGCATATTAGGTTGATGAAGAGGAGTTTTTCTTATCTTTAGCGATCTTTTCATAGGGAATCCTACAATCAGAGTTATAGTGTCCAACTTTGTTGCATCGAAAACAAGTTATTGTTTTCTTCCCCTTTCCTCTTCCATTAGATTGTGAACGTTGATTTTCTTCTTCTTTTGACGGACCTTTCGAATTCCAAGTCATATTTCCTCTTCCTCTACCTTTTCCTCTTCCTTTCCCTTTCCCTCGACCTTTATTAGAATAGTGATTATAATTTCGTTGATGGTCATTACCTTTGGTAGGAAAAACACCTTTTCCAGTTGAAACTTCAGTATCATGCTTGCTTGTGCTGGCAACCAATACATCCTCCCCTGATTTTTGTTGCTTTGTGAATGTTTTATCATGATTTTCTAACAACTCATTGAGTTTGTCAAAAGTTATGTTCTCCAATTTATCGTAATTTGTAATGTCTCCAAAAATTGCTTGTATGATTCTGGCAACCTTGATATCAAAATTGTGACCATCAAGCTATCTTCAATTTTATCAAAATCGACTTTAGTAATCTGTTGTTTAATATTTTTGAGTCTAGAATTGTATTCCATGACATCTCCCCCTTGTTAAATTTGGCAGCATCGACAATCATTCTCCAATGAGAAGCCATATGGGCCACCTTGAGGCCATAGTTTTAAAAACCGGAACCGGCATCGGAACCGGTTGAGGGTCCAACCGGAACCAGAACTGGAACTAGTAATGAACCGGTCAAACTGGTTTCAATGAACTGGTTTTTTAAAAACTACATAAAATATTTAAATTTTAACGAAAAAAATATATTTTAACCTAGAATGGAAAAATATCATATGAATATTCCATTGTGGTAAGATATCTTGTAATTACAATGGCGTCACTTAAATAACAACTGCAAGCAGGCATAACAATGAAACCATCAAAGATGTTATTACCAGAGTGAGGGAGGATGTTATCACATCAACTTAAGGACTTGCCACTCAAAGCTAGGTTCCTAATTAGCAAAGCTTTTGGTGAATGCTCACAAATCACTTTTGTCACACTATTATTAACCATGTGGGAATATTTACAACACATACATACATGTGGTAAGGAAGGAGAGTATTAATGTGGAACAAAATCCCATCATAGGGCTATGCCATTGTAATAAGACAATTTTTAATTGCAAGGACATTACATATATAAAAACCAAAATCTAGAGAGATCTCACAAGGCATGACATTGAAACCACTAGCAATGTTAGTACTAGAGTGAGGGAGAATGCTATCACATCAACCTAGGGCTTACACTCGTTAGCTAGCTTTCATATCCACAAAGGTTTTGGTATATTTAATGTCTCAGAAGCCACCTCCACAATCCTTATTTATTTGGGATCATTCACAATCGGTCCAGACCGAACCAACCAATTTATGACGTAATCGACCGGTTTGATTGGTACCGAACCGGTTGGTTCGATACCAAACCGGTCGGTTCCGTCATAAACTGGTCGGCCGGTTCGGTTTATTGACCGGTTCGAACTGGTCGACCATCAAACCGGTAAAACCGACCGGTTTCGGTTCCGATTCACCGGTTTTTAAAACACTGCCTGAGGCTAGCCAGGGAGATTTGGAGAATCAATCAGTATTGTGAGGTATTGACAAAAGCCAGGGGGAACGTACAACCTCCGTGAATCAAACCAAAAGTCAGGGGGAACGTACAACCTCTGTGAGCATAGACAGACTAGTGCAAAAGTCAGGGGGAATGTACAACCTCTGTGAGCATAGACAGACTAGTGCAAAAGTTAGGGGGAACATACAACCTCTGTGAGCATAGATAGACTAGTGCCAAAGTCCGGGGGAACGTACAACCTCTGTGAGCCTAGTCAAGCCTTGTGAGCCATGAGAAAAAGTCAAGTCATCTAGCAAAAGTTAGGTTGAACGTAAAATTCCAATGAGCTAGAAACAAACAATCTTCCTGATATTGCAAATGATGTAAATGTATTGATCTAGTGCGTTGGCACGTGTAACATTATCCACCATGAAGAAATTCAAATTGCCATGTAAAGAGTCGAGTTGAATGTCAAGGTTGAGTTGTAAAAGTCAAAATTGCATGTCTAGGTCAAAGTCAAAGTTGTCAAGTTTTTGTTGCATGTCGCATGTTGCATATTGCTTGCATGTCTAGTTGCATGTTGCATGCATGACTTGTGCATGCTGAGATAGTTCGCATGCTTTGCCAAGTCACAATGGCGTGTTGTATTCTTAACTGAAGTGTAAAGTCAAGTTCTAAATTCGAACTCAAGTGAAAAGCTGAGTTTTGACTAGCATGCAAACTAGTTTCTAATTCGAGCCCTCTCCTTCACCTCTCCATTCCTATATAAGCAGAGGTCGACCCTCCTTCTAGTCATTGTGTTTTGTAGTGTGAGGGTGTGAGTGCTTGGTTAATGTGCTGATGTATATCAGTATTAAAAGGCAGTGAGTGCATGTTACAGTGCTGATCAGTGTTAGTAGGCTGCATAGATATCTGTGTTATGTAGTGTAAGACTGTCAGGAGAGGCAACATATCAGTCCAGAAAGGGAATGCATATCTCTGTTAGGAGAGGCTGCATATCAATCCAGAAAGGCAGCGTATATCTCTGTTAGGAGAGTTTGCATATCAGTCCAGAAAGGCAACATATATCTCTTTTAGGAGAGGCTGCATATCAGTCAAGAAAAGACTGCATATATCTTTGTTTGGAAACACTGCATATCAGTCCAGAAAAGGAAGCAAAACAACACCTAGGCAACGCATAGTTTCTTCCACAGTGCTGGTCGATAACATGAGTTTATATCGGCAAAGTCTCTCTACTTCTACAGGTCATACAATCTGGTCTAAGTCGTCTGGGCAAGCTCATTTAAGAGCAGAATTTCATTGTGGATATTTGTAAGTGATCATGCTTTATTAATGCAATAAAAGGGGATTGTTTGCTGGGGTTTTTCTCCTGTATAGGGTTTCCCCAGGGTACATGTGTTGTGATCTTGCATGCTGGTAAATTCTTATGACTATTGTTGTTCTGGTTTATGAATGATGTTAAGACAAGTTCAAAGTACAGTAAGAATTTAAAGAAATAATCTGCATATTATATCAAGCTCATAATTTAACACCCCTTCATTTAATTTTTGTTGTAATAATTTTAATTGAAGGTCAACTCGTTTGACCTCAAGTTGCGAATCAAACAAATTTTTAAGAGTTTTCCATGTGGACCAAGCATCTCCACAATTCTCAATGTGGATAAAGACTTCATTGGAAACAATGCTATGAGTAAGTGCTAATGCCTTCTCATCTTTTAGCTCCCATTTTGCTAATTGTGCAGTTTCAATGGGTTTTCTGGGTTGTGCATTACGCATGCCTTTCTATAATTCATTATAAATTAGTGTGCTTTGAATGTGTTAACTCTAGACTTTATAATTTTTTGATACCTCCAATTTAAAAGAGTAACCAATTTAGACAATGTAAAGTTATAAAGCACAGGAAACTCCTTATGTCACCAAGATAGACAATGCTGAAAGACTCCTTAAAATGCTTGCAAATGAGATTGTGTCCAATTTATGCCCTTTAAGATGTGAATGAGGGAGTTGTAAAATATGAAAGCACCATCAGAAAAAGGATTGGTCGGACAACATCAATGCAAAAACAATACCATGCACCATATGCATCGCACTTCGTGCAAAGGAGGAGGACTATAGGGGCTTGGCCTTGACCTAGATATAGCCTCATAAAAAAAAGCGAGTAATTGAGCTTTATTGTTCTCTAATCAATACTTGATACAAAAGATCCAAAAGATCCAAGGAATTCTCTTGGTAAGAGGTTTCTAGGTGACAATTTTTACAATTTTCAAGAGTTCAAAATGTGTTATATATAAAAATGATGCTTTTAGCATATAACTCCACAAATAATCATTTCATTCAGCTTTTTCAACCATTTGCAAGGAAATCATTAAAAGATATGACACCCTGATAATTATTTGCCAAACACGAGGAGAAAGATGAAATATTTAAAAAGCATCTTCAAGATGAATACTAATAGAATATATTCTTTGCTTATTGTAGCAATGAAATCCTTGCACCGTGGAACTTTCCTTACATTGGTCGTTGGTTCATCTGCCCTCCAATCGGCCTATACAATCAACTCTTTGCTCCTTTCAAGTCCACAAGATTCAAAATCACTGCGAGTTCACATCGGGTTGATGGTGGTATATGGAGTCGGCCCTCCAATCAACTTGGATGTGGGTTCGAATCCAAGAATGCGTCAACTGGCTCACTGCACCAACTCCAGAATATCTCCCACGATGTGCCCCATTTGTCTAAATCCAACAATCCACAACTCTTGTGAGTTTCATAGGTTTTTCTTTTGCTTCAAGGGTTTTCTCGCCCCACAGAGTGAATCATAAATTATAGTGGACTATTATGATGGGTGCCAATGCTATTGTGCAGTTTTCTAGGAGCGATTTTTTGGTTAGCCAAAGGATGAAGGAACTAGGCCTCCTTGATGGACAAGGCAACGAAGAGAAGGGTAAGCCCTAGTTTGAGTTCCACAGCCTTCAAAAATTCCCAAACTAGCTCAAGTTCGAGTCTCAGTGTCACTTAGCATACAGAGAATCTCAGACCAACTAGAGTTTGAATCCCTTTAGATTGAATTGTTGAGATCTACATGATTAGCTGTCCCAACACACAAATTTTGGATATCCCCAACAAAAAATTCCTTCAAAGGATTTCTTCTTACAACAGTTAAAAAAGGTGGATTGGTGAAACAAAGCTCCTCAGCAATACAATTAAAAATTCTTTGAAGATTTATTTATAAACAAAACTAGATTTCATCTACAATAAATGCAGTCCAAAAGCTTTCAAAGTCTTGCAATGACAAGATTAATTTCTTCTCACACATTTCTTGATTTTGCCCCAAACAAAACCAGAACATGAAATAATAACTCACCATTAACTTTCACTATTCCAAAGCTTTTATCCTTCCATTCCTTCTTCACTTATTCCAATGGTAGATGCCGAGTGCAAATCTTGAACACCTTCCAACAACAACTCGCTTTGATACCACTTTGACAAAGTGTTCTTAGACACAGATTTTATTAATAGAGAAACAAAATTACATCAAACATATGTGAGGGCTAAGGGCCAAAATCTACCTCATATTGAAAGGAAGTGAGTTTAAATAACTCAAATTCTATAACTGAAAAGGTAGTTCCTAAAACTAATATGGACAACTAACCACATAATCTCATGAGTGTGATTGATGTCTATTTACAAATAATATTTTATTCTAGAAAACTATGAACCTATGATATATAGCTTGAACTTTAGGATCACTATTGCTAGCAATTGCCTAGTGGCCAACTCAAATGGTCTATGCCCTATGCTTGAAATTTTTGGCAAGTTGTAAATGAACTACGTTGAGTCCAACAACTTCGACCAATTCCACTGGTTTGCTTGCACAAAATTCCTACAACTCTGACCAATCCCACTGGTTTGCTTGCACAAAATGCCTAAGGCAATTTTTCAAAAGGCCATTGATGCACTTTGTTTGCCCATTGGTTTGCTAATGGTAGCTTGTACTCATAAGCAAATTAGTCTCAATAAACTTGAACAACTCTGTCCAAAACTGACTTGTGAACTATGCATCTTTGTCTGATACAATGTTCAATGGAAGACCCCGATACTTAACAATGTGCTTGAAGAAAAGATTTGCAACTTTCTTAGCTTAGCAAGGTACCTTCGTTGGAATGAATGTTGTGTACTTGGAAAATTGGCCTCCCATTATCCCACTATAATCTTGCGATTCTTGCAGTTGAGTAATGAAGTCCATGGAGACACTTACCCACAGTCTCACTGGAATGGGCAAAGGTTCCAATGGTCTTGCCTTCATCCTAGCTTTTGTCTTGTATTGTTTGCAAAACTAGACAAGTTCGAACGTACTCCTCTATGTCCTACCTTATACGCTCCCAATAAAAACCTCTTTCCAAAAAATCCAATGTCCTTTGTTTCCTTGGATGACTAGCCCGAAATGAATCATGGCACTCCTTCATGAGTTCCTTTTGAAGGTTTTCCACCTTGGTTCCATATATTTGGACATCACCATAGTATAGGTAACCATGCTATAGCAAAAGCTTCCTTGTTTTGCCAGACTTCATTTGCTTGATAATGGCAAGTGTGTTTGGATCCTTCTAAATCCCTTCCTTAATCTTCTACTGCAAGTCATCCTAGATTTTGCCTTGTCTTGTTGGAAAAACTAGACAAGTTTGAATGTACTCCTCTATGTCCTACCTTATACGCTCCCAATAAAAACCTCTTTCCAAAAAATCTAATGTCCTTTGTTGCCTTGGATGACTAGCCCGAAATGAATCATGGCACTCCTTCATGAGTTCCTTTTGAAGGTTTTCCACCTTGGTTACATATATTCGGCCATCACCATAGTATAGGTAACCATGCTGTAACAAAAGCTTCCTTATTTTGCTAGACTTCATTTGCTTGATAATGGCAAGTGTGTTTGGATCCTTCTAAATCCCTTCCTTAATCTTCTACTGCAAGTCTATAATGACATGCCCTTGACTTCCCATAGGCCATTCCAATGTCTTGTCGTCCTCATCCAACGCTGCCAATTGTGCTTTCTACTCTAGGCATTTACGACAACATTTACTTTGCTTGGGGTGACAACTTCGATTGAGTGGCAAAGTAACTTGTTGCCACATTGTCTGTTTTCACAAAGAATGGCTTGCCTAACAAGTTTTGCTTCCAAACTTGTAGGCAATGCACAATTTGTCTATTTTCACAAAGAATGGCTTGCCTAACAAGTTTTGCTTCCAAACTTGTAGGCAATGCACAATTGTGGTCATTTCCTTCTCATGAATAGGGTATCCCTGTTCACAATCCTGCAACTTCCGATTCCCAAAGGCTACAGGATAACCTTCTTGCATCAAAACTCCAATGCAATAGTCTCAAGCATCTATCTACACTTTAAAGGTTTGCTCAAGGTCTAGTAGCTTCAACATGGGTGTTATCACAAGTTTTCGCTTTAGTTTGTAGAATGTTGCTTGGCACCTCTCAGGCCACTTCCAAGGTTTGTCCTTATTCAGTAAATTGCTAAGTGGTGCTGAAATCCATGAGTGGCCTTCCACAAATCTTCGGTAATAGTTTGCCAACCCAAGGAAACTTCTTAGCTCATGAAACGTCTCTAGATCCTCCCAATCTTCAGTGGCCTTGATCTTTGCAAGATCCTTGCAAATGCACCCTTGACCAACCCAGTGGCCCAAGAACGAGATCTCGGTCTGCCAAAGACACACTTTGACTTCTTCAAGTAATATTGATTGTCTTGCAATGCCTTGAAGACTTTGGCCAAGTGCTTCTTATGGCCCTTCATGTTCTCACTGAACACCACTATGTCATCCAAGTAGACAACCACTGACTTGTCCAGAAAAGGTCTAAAAACATTACTAATCAAGGTGCAAATTGGTAACAAGAGTGTTGTACAATCCAAAAGGCATTCCCATAATTCAAAATTTCCATACTTTGGATCTTCTCAGCATAGGTTAGATTTGATTTTCTCACGTTTTTCTAGGAGCAACATTTTATGCTCCCACTTTATATTCTCTTACTAATGTACTTAACAGTCCCATTGACCTATTTATGGTCATTTGTTGGATATTAATAAAATTATCTTATCTTATCTCATACCTTATCACATAGGATGTCTTCACCTTATCTTCTTTTGCAATTCTTACTTGATAATACCTCTCAACTCCAACTTCTAGAACACCTTGGCCTTAGCCAACTTGTCAAAACAATTTGTTGCCAATTAAGGGATACTTATTTTTGATGGTTTGCTTGTTGAATGCATGATAATCCAAGCACATCCTCATCTCAGGTGTGCCCTTTGTTTGGAAGAGGACGACGTGCCATAAGGAGACCTGGAAGGTCTAATGAATTGACGTTGATCAGTTCACCCAACTGGTTCTTCAACTCTTCCAACTTAGGTCTCTATAGTCTATATGGTGCTTTTGCTTGAGGTTGAGACCTAGGCTCAAGCTCAATGTGATGGTTGATTGCCTGTCTCGATGGGAGCACTTTTGGCAATGTCTTTGGCAACCCATCAGAAAATTCTCCAACACATCAGAAAGTGTGGGCAATGGCATATGCGTCCTTGTTCCCCCTTCCTCCACTTCCCCAATCAATGTTGCAACATAGAGTCTTTGATTCGGGTGTCAAGCAACCCTTTTCATGCTAAGTGCATAAATTGACTACACTCTTCCCTCCAACTTCCTTCTTGTTATGTGCATTGTAACGTCCTCGACCACCAACAGGCCGGGCAACGCCACTCATAGAAACAACAATTATCATATGCATATAAATATAAACATAAACAAACAACATATTCTCTTCATACATAGATTAATGCAGAAACAACAATAAAAGTATACATGCATTACTCACAGGAAAAACCCATAATATAACAACATATACATGCAATATTCATCAATTATAACACATGTACATATACACAACATGTAAATGAACATAGGAATGGGTACTTATCTTTCAATTGAAGTACACCAACTGCGTGCAGACCTTCCACGAACCTCCCAACCATAGACCATGCTAGTCATCACGCTCAGCAGTGGGTCACCCCTGAGCTGGGACTAAACTCCATCGGGCAAGGGAATTCTAGGCTTGGCAAGGACAACAAGGAAGTCACACATAATAACATGAAGGATCTTTTATCTTAGGAGCCACTTACACCCACAACCCACAGACTCTCATTCCCCACACGCCTGTTCCACCCCAGGAGGGTACACCTTCACTAATACAAGTTCATCGGCTACTACACCTCCCTTACCTTGGGCTTCAGCAACAAGCTGGACAGAAAGTCTCAGAGTACTGTAGTTGCTACGGGACGCCCTTCCAGGAGAACTCACTTCCCAACAAACTCTCTCACCTGGGAGAGTTGCTCACAGGCCTGACAACATGCTTCTTCAATTAAGCTCCTAAGCAATACAACAACAACATTCAGCGAACACACAGGTGACGGCAGCAATAGAAAACGGGTATGGACACCGAAAGTGGCAACAAACCAAGCTTAGCCAAAACTGCGTTGGCAGCAACCGCCAACCACTACGACACAACACAACTCAGGAAAAATACAATTTCGTCGGGCTTCATAGGAAATACGCAGGACAACTCCAGTGTCTGCAGGTTACACTGGCGCGTGCATCTGTGGGGAGTATGGCGGACTTCCACGGTGATTAACCCCGCGAGAGTGCAGATCCAATGGTGAAAGATCGTGACCGTCCTCCGAATCGTGAGACTCGTGAATGAGATCCCTCGACAACGAGCTGACTTTCCCACTTAAAACTGCATTTGCCTAGGTTGACACATGTCTCCCTAAAGCTGCATGAGCTCCACTTAACACTCATCCCCCTTTCCCTTAGGAACTTAGGACAACACAGATTATGTCAAACCTTAGCCTTTAGGAAATAATAATATAATACTATTCCTTTAGAGGTAAGCCCTCTAGCTTAGCCCCTATTCCTAGACACTTAGCCCCTTCCCCACCTAGTGGAGCTTAGTCCCCCATAACTCTTTCTTCGTGGAGGGTATACACGCAACGATGTATAATTTTTATTAATGATTTTGCATAATTACATATACAAAACAGGCTCTTGGCCTTAGCATCCTAGGCTCTCTGGCCTAATCATCACATAAGCCTCCTAGCTTATTATAACTTGGCTCACCAACCTAAAAAACATGTTTACAATTCATAATTACAACTGGGGATATTACATGCATAACACAAGGTGTCTAACCATTTGGCATCGCCATACTATCTGCGAATGGAAAAATAATTGCCTTGGTTTTTCTAAGGAAGTCCTACCCAAGAATGACCTCAAAGTCATTCAACTGCACCACTGTGAAGTTCGTCGCACCCTTCCACTTGTCCAATTGAACACCTTGGCCTTAGCCAACTTGTCAAAACAATTTTCTACCAATGGTAAGGGGATACTTGTTTTTGATGGTTTACTTGTTGAATGCATGATAATCCAAGCACATCCTCATCTCAGGTGTGTCCTTTGTTTGGAACAGGACGATGCGCCATAAGGAGACTTAGAATGTCTAATGAATTGATGTTGATTAGTTCACCCAACTGCTTCTTCAACTCTTACAACGTAGGTCTTGATAGTCTATATGGTGCTTTTGCTTGAGGTCACGACCTAGGCTCAAGCTCAATGTGATGGTCAACTACCTATCTTGATGGGAGTACTTTTGACAATGTCTTTGGCAACCCATCAAAAACTCCTCAAACACATCCACAAGTGTGGACAACGACATAGGTGACCTCGTTCTCCCTTCTTCCACTTCACCAATCAATGCTTCGACATAGAGTCTTTCATTTGGGTGTTGAGCAACACTTTTCCTTTTCATTCCAAGTGCATCAATCGACTACACTCTTCCGTCCAACTTCTTGTTGTGTGCATAACACAAGGTGTCTAACCATTTGGCATCTCCATACTATTTGCAAATGGAAAAAGAACTGCCTTGGGTTTTCTAAGGAAATCTTGCCCACGAATGACCTCAAAGTCATCCAACTGCACCACTGAGAAGTTCGTCGCACCCTTCCACTTGTCCAATTGAACTATAACCTTGGATGAAACTCCTAATGTTGACTTGGCATTAGAGTTGACAACGTTAACTGAAGCTTGGCATGGTCCAACTCTAAGTCCAAGTTTTCTTGCCAACTCCTTCTTTAAGAAGTGGGAGGCACCTGTGTCCACCAATGCCACAACTTGCCTCCCATTCACTATCAAGTCCGCATAACTTAGTTGGTTCAGGTTGTACCTTTGACATCTCGCCAAAGCACCCAAAACTTCCAAAGGTTCCTCCAAGGGAGGTTGCACCTCTCTCTTTGCCACAAAAACCTGCTACTCACAATCCTCTGTCAGATAACATCACCAATAATCGAACAAGTCAAAGTCTTACCTAGAATTGGAGTATGTTGCCTAAGGGTACCTTGCAACCCCCCGCTCTACTCTGTTTGCTTCCTTAGTGTATGTCTTGGCTCAATTGCACTTGAACCCAAGATTGCTTGTAGCATGTCTTCCATATCTCTTGTCTGTACCTTTATGCTACCAATGTGCAACTTGAGTCGTGGTGGGATGTTCAACTGGTGCTTAGCTGAAGTGACCATGGCCTACAACAACATCTTAGTGCTATCTTCTTCTACACTTGCTCGGCCACCAACGCATTGTAACTTTCTCACTACGAACATGCCTCCTAGATCCGACTCTTGTGACTGTAGTGGGGAAGGACATCCACCCAAAACTTGCTCCATCAATGTCCAACTTTCTTTACCACCATCTTCACCATATAGTAAGTCAAGACTGTTGAAACCACCAAGTTCCTTCAGAAATAATGGGATTGCTCTGAAAAAAGCTACTCTAATCCTTTTGTCATGACCCCAAAGATCAACCCCAAATTTTTCATTTTGTCATCCTTGAAATGTGCGGCATTGGCGAGCAACAGTCTAGTGACTTGGTCACTTTGGACTGTTTGCACCAAGACTATGCCTTTTTCAAAAGGACTTGTTATTGCAAGATTTGTACTTGTGCAAAGCCCTACCACAAGTCCCCAAATCTTGCGTAACTATGGATGTTCCTACCACTGTCACCTTAGTAAGAAATTCCCTCGTTTTAGTGATGGAGGATGTACACCACAGGGGAGGCTTCCTCGGTGACCTCAAGGGATCAAAGTAGCAAGTAGCCAAGCCTGCCACCCCCTCCCTTGATCACCTAAAGATTGGTCTAGGTCACGATGGTAAAAGAGATACGAAGCTGTTTGAGTACCTGCCCAGAACAAGAACACTTTATAGCATATATGTAATGATTTCCAAGTTCAAACATGCAAGAAATACCTCTTGAAGACACTAGACAATGGAAGTTGCTATGGCTGTTATGAATTTGCAGCAATGAACAGTATTACAACAACAATGAATAAATTATAACAGCAACGACAATTATGCTTCAGAAAAACAACAATTGACAAGGCAAACTTAGCATAAATTCACTAGATTAATATCCAATTGTTAGATGCACTTTTTGAACGAGTTAAGCCACCAATAAATGAGAGTATGCAGCAAATTAAAGAGTTATCAGGTGGCTGTAGCAAACTTTTGCAACAGCAGCAAGTTTACTAGCAAATTAGTAAGTGTTAGTGTTCACAATGTTAGTAGAGAGCTTGAGAGAATTGAAAGAGTGTTTGTTGATCAATTTCACCACAAGAGAGCTGTAAAATCAATGCCTTTGAGGGCAATGGAGTCTTTATAACAGAAAATACAACAATGCTTGAAGATTGAACTAGTAGAGACTAGGAGGTAGGGCTTAAACTGCTAGCACATTAGGGCCTTAGTGTTTAAATCTTAAGGAGAAGGATTGCTAGAGTGCAAGCATTTTTGGGCTCTAGCAACCTTTTCTCCTGTCTTAATACTTCAACTAGGACAAAATCAAGTGTCCAGGGCCAAAATCCTAAAGTGCTAGCACTTTAGGGATTTAGGATGCTAACCCTAGCAAGAATGCTTCACCAAATTTGAACAAGAATATCCTTGTGAGAGGAGGAAGCACTTATCCTCTTCTCTTAGGGTTTTGCCAAGAAAGACGTCTAGCATAAAGTAGTAAAATTCACCATAAAACATAACAACATAAAGATAAATTGCAGAAAATTCACTTACTTTAGCCAAGATACCATGAGACAAAACCCTAATTGCAGAAATTCCTCTTCAAAATCAGCAAAGACATTCACAACTTGATCCCCCAAGCAAGGCACATTAGTGCAGAAGAGCAAGATAGCCCAAGAGGGAGAAAATTTCAGACTTGTTCTCACAAATGGTGAGTGATGATGATGAAAAATGAAACGTGAGGGTGGCCTATTTATATGAGGCCACCTTAACAAATTTGTCTACATAAATTTGTCAACAACAAATTAGAAGAGGGCCGACTCCTTCATTTGCCTCCACAATAAGCCAAAATGAAAAATACATAAAAGAAAACCCTAAAAAGGTTGATGTCATGACCTAGAAGGGTGATGTAGGGCTTAAAATTTGATGTTCAGCCTCAAGGAGTGGAATGTTGGGCCTCCAAAGGCCATGTGTCATTCTCCAGTGTACAAAGGTGCCATGCCATGTCTCTCCTCAAGTCAAAACACCTCCGAAACCACACCATCCATCAAACCCTAGCCTCCAAGGTGACATCAAGGGCTAGAGGGTGATGTTATGGGCCTCCAAAGGCCAGGTCCCAATGCAAGAGGGATGCAATCTTGTCCTCTAGTGATGCCATGATGCCTCCAAAGGCAATGTCCTCCATCCTCTGCGCATAATGGTTCCGAGTGCCCTGCCCAGCCTGTGGGCCTTTTGCCCATGTATGTGGCATATGACTAGCCTGCTCAAAATCAAACCCATCTGTCTATCGTTCAAGGTTTCAAGGATGTGAGAGCCATGATCTAAGTGTGTCGAGTCACTTGATGACTCCTTGCTCTCCATCACACGTGCCAAAGTCCTGCAATAAGGCACAATGTCTTGGGCACAACCCAGAATGTCCCTCAAAAACCATTTCAGGGCCATTCAAAACAAAGCAGAATATAAGACAAAGTAAGCCAATGTTCATAAGACATGTTAGTCCTCAAATCATGCAAAGTAAGTTGATGCCTAAGACACAATCCATGTAAACAATTCACCCCAGTATCCCCTTCAAGTATCACCCAAGCCCAAGACCTTGTGACGGTTACCAAGTTTAAGTATGGGAGGGCCTTCATCTGGCCCTATTAGGTGTGCCACCTAGACAAGAAACAAATAACCCAGGTAGAGTAATAGGTCCTGAGAGTGACAAGGGAAAGTAAAAACCCATCAAGAGTAAGTGTAAAGATGTTATGGTTTAGGGCTTCCTTCATGGCTTATTCTGCCCATCTCTATGAGCGCTTTTGTTGAGGGTGCGCTTGCTCTTGAGTTATCCAATATTTGCATGCGACATTTTTCCAAACCCCTTCGTTAGCCATCTTTCCAATCCCTGCTTTCATTTATAATTTGCTTTGAGGGTCTCCCTTTGTGGGTTTCCAAGCTTTAGCATTACTTTTTTGGGACCAGGGCGAGCACTAAATGAGTAAAGCTCAAGTTGGAATGGATTTTGATGGTCCTAATTTGCTATGGTCACTTTCTTTTTTAACATCGATTTCTTATTCTTTTACAACAACTGCAATCTACCTCTGAGTCGTCAACCCTTTTCTCATGAGAGTATGGGCCATAGCTAAAGTTTAGAATATATGAAAGGCTTTATGATGGAAAATGTTAAGTCTGGTAGGGAGCGGAACATTACCCTTGGGAGGGCCCCCCAGTATTACCCCTTTTCCCTAGGTGGTGACAACACGAGACTAGGGCACAGAGGCTGACCACCAAAGTGAAACAAGGCAACCAAGACAATTTCTCAAGCAAGTGATCCACTATCCAACTTCAACCAGTGATCCTTGTCCACATGCCCAATAAATTAATTTTTAAACAAAACACCTTGCATGAAAAAAGGACTAACCATACCTGATGGTGATGCTGGCTTACCATGCCCATACTCTGGGTTGCTTGAATGTGATGAGCCTTGGTTGATGCAACTGGGAGGTGAATCAGGGGGGCTGCCGGGCTGCCATCTGTGGACACGCTGATCATCATCATCATGGTGTAGATCATGTTCTCCATTGCAGGCCTTGAGACATGATCTCCTCTAGTTACCCCTAGGCATGGGGGGGTAACAAGACCCAACCCAATATGCCCAGATCATGTTAGAAGTTATGTAACTAGATCTAACAAGGGAGGCAACGTCCAACCATTGTTTCCTAAACATTCTAAGTAATGCAAGTCTACCACTTAGCCATTAAACTTAAAACATTACAACATCCGATCAAATAAACCATAACACAAGAGTGGACTTGGCTAACTGCCACAATCCTATAGAAGTATAAATAAGCACAAGGCTACACCTGCCTTGCGGCCACACTTAGCTGCACAACGTACTCCGTAGGCACCTGCTGGCCTGCCTCCTACAGGTCTTGTTTCTTCCTTAGCTCAAAATTTTCAAAACGCTCAAGTCACATGCACTGAGCAACCTTGAACTTGCTATCCTTCCATCATAGAACTACTCCTTAGACGTTCTCCTGAAACCCCTTAACGTTTAGCTCGGATGAGTTCTTACAATTCTCTCCATGCATGCCTTTGCAACTCCACATTACCCACTTTATATAGTGGAGGAAGTCTAACTGTTGCCTTGAACCTAGGGTGTGCTTCCACTCTATGTCTTCCTCAAGTTTCCCTTAAGGTGGGGCACGGGCTATGCATAGTGCCCAAGTCATCGACCACATGTGCAGTGCCTTCATGCCTAACTGCCTGCCAAACAGTAAAGTTGCTGTGGTCCCATTTTTATGTTGGGACCACTACAACCCATGGAATGTGCCTATAGCCAAGGCCGTTTCAACTTTCATAAAAGTAAACTGATTGCCAAGTATATGCTTTATCCAACACTTATGTGGTATTTTTATAAACCACTACTTGTTAGCATTACTCTTATTCTTTGCCGAGCTAAGAGTGCTTGCAACTCTGCACTAGTCAAACATTCTACCAAGATGTCCAACCTCAGATGCGTCTTGCCGTGGCATTCCAATCAGCAAGACCGCCTCAATGCTCATATTGTCTAGCTCTGCTACCAACATGTTGCAGACTGCCATGCTTGCCTAAGACGACCATCTAACGATTGGACGGGGGTGCCTTTTGCAGCCTGATGACAAAAGGCCTTACAGTATCTATATCTTAGCAACTTAGTAATCTCCAAGATCTACACAAACGTATCCTCTCCACCCTCCGGTCTTCCTATTTTCACCATAAGATAAGATATGTTTATTAATGTCCAACAAATGACCACAAGAGTAGGTCAATTGGACTAAAAGAGTGCATCGGAACCAAAGCGCAATGTGGGAGAGCGAAAGTGACTCCTAAAAGAATGCCAAAGAACATATCATTTATAAATTTCCTTGTCCAACAGCGCTTTTCTGAGAAAATAGAGGATGACACTCCTGTTTTTTAATTTCTCAGCTGTAGCTCTAAACACACCACTATTCCCAAGATCCATATCAAATTCCCTTAGCTCTAAACACCTCACTGTTCCCAAGATCCATATCGAATTTCCTTAGCTGTGAGTCCTTGGATCTGAGAAAATTCAGATACCCTTATTTGTCTTTCACATAGTTTCCTTGTTCACTTTTGGGTTCCTGTTTCATTTCATTCAGGTGCATTTGAGTTCCTTCTGCCCCCTGGGGGAGGATAGTGCCAGCTGGGACATGCAATTCTGTCCCCTCCTGGGGAAGGACAGTGCCAGCTAGGACCCATTTACCTCAAGTTTTTATTAAGGACAGTAAACCTGGAAATAAACCCTTCACACCCTCCGCACTTAAGCAAAGAATGGGGTTGCTCGTACCTCGCCAGTGCCATTATAATGATCTGCCCGAAAAATACATCAACAATATTCTGCCCAAAGTCTACAATCAATAACTGGCACAAGGCCCAATATCAATAGCCACATCTAGCAAACCCCAGACAGGGGAGGAGCATGCTCGCTAGGATTTGAACCTGGGTCATTGTCACAACAACCGCTCCAAGTTGCCACTAAGCCACAGCCCGATGGACAATTCATTTGTCTCAGTTGGCATATGCTCCTTTCTCTTTTCTGGCTGCTTGTAAAAAGAAAAAACATTTTTTGTTTGTACGTGTTGCCTCTTGGGTTTGCTGCCATCTTAAATTTTAATGTCATACATTTTAGCTCTTGTCTGATAGACTTGAAAGTTTTTTTTTTTAATTACAAGAATGGATAATTTTGTATTAGAAAGAGGTTGCAGCCGGACTGTTCGGCATTGTAATTCAATAATATAGAGGGAGCCTCAGCCCACTTCAGAATTTTCAGTTCTGGTTCCATACAAAATTCTATACTACCTGGCCTAGTATTGACAGTACAAGATTGGCAAATGAATTGCTTTACAAACTGACCCAACAGAAGCAAAAATTTGCAAAACATTCTATAACGACTGGAAATTTAAAAAGCTGGTCTATAGAGGACCACCTCTGAAACTTGGGATTCTCGGGATTTGGTGAGAATAGCTGGATTCTCTACTGCTGCTGCTGTCTCTTGAATGCACTCCTTGACTGCCAGAAGTTCGACAGGTCGGCCGGCTAGATGAGGGGGAGATTGCTGAGTGCCTTCCCAGGGATCAGATAAATCATAAAACCCTTTCAATGCCCTCCACCTTGGACGCCATAACGCCAATCATAGCTTTTTCCATGTCATGCAGTGCCCGAGTTTGCACTGCCATCTCAACCCTGAGCCTGCCTCTCTCCCGAGCTTCAATCTGTAAATTATTCTCCATATAGAATGCCATCACTCCACTTCAGTGCTTCCGTTGCTACTTCATATTGGGATTCAGAGAGTCTCTTCTCAAACTCCATGTGTTGCCAACGCTCTGATATTGGGGCCAAGGGAATGGAACCATGGTCTATCCCTTCAAACCCAAGACCCAAGAAGTTTTACCAAAAATTCAAATTTGCTTTGACAGTCTGATAGACTCGAAAGTTGAGATGCTGGATGCGTGAAATATTTTCCTAAACCCTCATGCAGATCTCCTGCTGAAAGTAGATATTTTAATAATCAAATGTAAGTCCCTGGAGGAGAGACCATTGGAGCCCTGTGGGGGCTTGATATATATATATATATCCAGTTTGCCCTCCATTTTCCTTCCAAAGTTGCATGCACTTAGGATGAATATTTATTGATTTGTAAGATGACTGAATTTTTTTGTCTGATACTGGAGAATTTTGATAATGATCTCTAGATGTTCTTTTGTAAATCTCTGATACAAATGAAACAGTTTTAATTATAATAAGAGTTGAATTTTGAGAACAACTTTCTGTTGAAATGTTTATGAAAGTAAAAACACATGGAGAAAATATCATATATGTCCTTTTATGCTCCCTTTAATCAATGTTGTTTGAAATTGTACTATGGATTTCTATTGAAAGGATTATAGATATGAAAAATTTGTGCAAAAAGTGTCTTATACTCCAATTAGCCAATAGTTTAGGCAGTTGTACTGTTGTGATTTGCGATGTTGGATAGCTTTTGAATATTGATTTAATTATCGAGAAAGGTTTGTGTTTTTCTTAGTTTATTTGATGGCTTATTGACCAATTTTCAATTTGAGTTCATCTGAGTTCAAACCTTTAGGTACTTTTACAAGGGTTCAAACAAATAAGTTTTCAGAATGGGTTGATCTCCAGGTTTTGTGTTGTCCTATTTGATTTCCTGGTTTCTCTTTGACCAATCCCCATAGTTCTTTTGGTTTTGAAAGCAAGATTTGCAGCCAAACTGGCTCAAGTGCTTTTCTGACAATTTTCTATAGACCAATGGTGCAAACTTCAAGCCAAAGAGACTTTCTTTGGAGATCTATGCTTATTTGCTATTACTTGTATTCAGTTTGACACTCTTTATGCTTATCAATTTCAGGAATTTGAAAAGAGAAAAGTGATATAACTGCAGGAGAAGAAGTTTCTTTGCACTATCATGGATTGGAAGGAAGAATGGATGAAATTAAATATGGTTGAGAGGTGAGGAAATTTTCTTACCAAGAAGTTGAAAATTGAAATGCTCACCAAGAAATCTTCTGTGGTGACCTTTATACACCTTATTTTACCCTTTTTGTGCCATAGTTTGACTGTAATGCCCACTTGTGTCGGGGGTTTCAAAATTTTCAAGAGAGATTTGGGCTTCAGATTACGGAATCTTTGACCTCTTGAATTGAGGAAGAAAATTTGTACAAAGAAGCGTGAAGGTCAGCACCTGTATGGACCAACATGGCTTGGTAATTTGTGGTTGAAATTGCTGAATTCATGTGAATTTGTGGATTTTACATATGGTGGAGTCTTCACCCCCTGGACTTTTTTTAATTCCGCAGGAGGTGAAGAAAGTGTATATTTAAGTCTAGTGCTTGGGTGATTGGTCCTTCATAGCAGATTAGAGACAAGGGATCAACTCCATTATATTGGTCTTACAAATGGATGTTGTGTGGTTTGCCACAAGTGTGAACGCTTTGGGCCTGGATTGCTGCGGAGTACAGTGTTCACTTTGTTTCTCCTCTTTGTTGGAAAGGGTTTTTGTTTGGGGACAAATGGATGATCCGGAAGGCAAGCATGGGATGTGACCAGACTAACATGCATCTCTTTCTTATGGAAACAATGCTGTCAGGCAACTTTTCATGAAGCGAACACTCCATTCGGCCTGGGAGAAATTTCTGCATTTGGATCTGATTAGGCTATTCAGATTTCAGCAAGGAATGCCATTTTTAGGAAAGATATAGATGCTCTTCAAGCTAGAACCAAAGCGGGCATGATAACCTTCCTTGCTTATATAAGAAGGGAATCTTGTATCACTGCTCCTTGGCTCTTGGATGTAACAGTCTTGATATATATGTATATTGATTTATGATGAAATATGTGATGCCTTTTCAGAAAAAAGAGAGAATATATTTACAATATTTTGAGGTTTGTGTTAGTGGATATGGTGTTATTAGTAGGATTTTTTTCTGAGTTGTTAATGCTGGTTTCTACTATTTTAAAACATTATTACGTTCAAGTACCATTCTTGATGTTCTAAAGAATGACATTTCATATGCAAAAGGCACAGGAGTCATTAAAAAAAAGGAATCTTTGTAGACATACCATATCTACTTGGTGACATGACTAGTCCTAGGACCTGTGTCTCATATATGGTTATTCTGCTAAAATGGTTAAGAGATTTTGTTCGTTTTATTAGCAATTAAAATGAATTAGGAGCCATCAACACTGTTGTGTAAGGGCACTATTAATAGACAACACTCGAGATCAGGTGGCAGAATAGGTACTACTTCAAGAGTAATGAGGCATGCTTACAAGATAAAGTTTGGTGGAGCCTCTAAAATGGGAGGACGGAGGAAGGGTGATTATCACGGGTTCTGCAAATAATGTTGTTATAACCTCTTATCAAAACATGGGAGTAGCATCTAACAATGGAGAAGAACTCATTGGTATGGTAGCTGGTATTGGTCTCCATGTTAGCTATTGTATTGGTTAGCAAAGCACAGGAAAATGTCAACACCAACATTAGAGATGTAGTGGTTGAGGCATATGAGGCCAACATTACGGTGGAAGACATGTTTATGAACGAAGGAGTTGATTAGAAACCTAAGAAGTTGATTTTCAGAAATATGGTGATGCCCAACTAATGAAAATGACTTTACAAGTGGGGATGGAAGTGGTGGGCAATATTTAGTCATTATTTGGAGAAAGTGTCAATGATTGGGATTTCTATTGAGAGAGATTGGTACTAAAGTTTAAAGCTATTAGATAACATCTTAGATCAACGGCCTTCAATCTTCAAACAGCTGAAAGGATAAGAGGAAAGACTAGTACAACTTGAGTGGGCATAATGGTTAAGAACATGTGTTTCCTCCTTGGAGGTCACAGGTTCAAATCCAAAGGGGGGTAGGGTATGTACACCTCCGTAGAATTTATCAGTCAAAACACTGCACGGAAGGGGTCCCTTGTCCCACAAACAAGGGGGTCTCATACACCGATTTGGTGTCTGGCTTGGCCGTGACCTTAAAATTAGATTATTATTATTATTATTACTCTAATCAGAGTGTAGGAGCAATGAATATGTTTCATGGTTTTTGGATGGTAAGTGAGAAGTTTGATTGGCAAACAGAGAAGAGAGGCAAATAGATGCTCCAGAGGCAGAGGTATGCAAGTGACTGCGTGAAGCTAAGAGAAAGCAACCAGATATTGGCTTTGGTCTGGAAAGATAACAAAGTTTATGGATAAAGCGAAAGGAGCAGAGGGAGAGAGCTCTAGGTACTAGAAGAAAAGCAATACTGTGGCTTGTAAGGTAAACAGGAAGAAGCAATACTGTGGCTTTTAAGGTAAAGAGGAATGCTTCAAAAGCAAAGATGGGTGGGAAGAAGGTAAATCAGTTGGTCAAACAGGTGCTGTAGGGTATGTAGACCATTGCCAAAGTCATGGCATTTGCATCTGGTTATTATAAAAGTTTAGAGATTGGTGACCACAATAAGGAAGAGGTTGTTATCCTCCATTCTCACTCAAAACTGGAAAAGAAGTTGCAGGCCTAGACTCTTAATATTATATAGCTCAAGTGGGAGTGGGCAATAACGGGAGAGGAGCTGGGAGAGGTAAAACCTAAAAATATATCAAGCACAAAGGGGAGTCCATCTTCAGCCCAAAGCTGAAGAAGCCAATTGCAGTAAAGGCAGGTAAATCAAAGGAAGGCTAATGGGTAACAGGCATCACGTGTGTTCATTGATGGATTTGGCTACGAGACACTTGTTTTTTTTTTCATCACTTATTGGTTCCGGGTATTTGTTGGAGACAGTTTGGTACAAAAAAATCCTTTTATTATTGGCTTAGGTCTAAAGTTTATTATTATGTAGCAGAAACATTTTTGTCAGTTTGGTTATTATTATCTGAATATCTGGGCCTGCAGCTAGCTACTTTTTTGGGATGGCCAGTCTTCTGAATTCATTATATCTTTGTAAATATTATTCAAATGGTTTTTTACTTGACAAAAGGGCGACATTTTTTTTGGTCATGGACTCATTGGGATCATATGCATAGACTCACAGGTTTCTCCTCAGCAAAGGGTAGTTCTTGAATGACACATTCAAGAGTAAATTATTAGCATTATTCAGTGCATAATGATGTATGAATATTTTAGTCAACTAGGCTCAATATTTTTAAGGGATATACTGATTTACCTGACTAAACTATTTGGATGCAGGTATGCAAACATTCCTTTTCTTTCTCTCCTGTTTATGCCGAAAATGCTCCAACCAGATTGCCTTTTCGGGAGTTTTTGGTTGGGATAGCGATGAAAACATGTCGCAGTTTGCACTTCTTTTTGCGGCTGGCATTTGTAATCTCTGTATGGTTCCTAATTATACCATTCACGACATTTTGGATATGGCGGTTGACATTTGTGCGAAGTTTTGTGGAGGCCCAAAAAATTTTCTTAAGTCGTCTTTCTCCTACCCTTTTGCTCACAGACTGTTTACACGGTTTGCTTCTTTCTGCTGGTATTGTTTTTATCTTTCTGGGTGCCACCTCTTTGAGAGATTATTTCAGGCATCTTCGAGAACTTAGAGGACAGGATGCAGAGAGAGAAGATGATGGCATTGACAGGCAACATGGGGGACGGGCAGGGAGGCGGCTACCTGGGCAAGGGAATAGAGCTAATATTGGTGGTGGAAATGGTGATGCTGGTCAAGGCATCGCTGGTGCAGGGCAATTGATAAGGAGAAATGCTGAGAATGTAGCTGCTCGTTTGGAAATCCAGGCTGCACGTCTTGAAGCACATGTTGAACAAATTTTTGATGGTGTTGATGATGCAGATGGTGCAGAAGATGTGCCGTTTGACGAACTTGTTGGGATGCAAGGGCCTGTATTTCATTTGGTTGAAAATGCCATTACGGTGAGTTATTGCCATTTTTCCAAAGGTAAATTCTAATGGTTGAGCCTCAGTCTCGTCGAACACTTTTATATGCATTTGCTCCTTTTTCTGGCCTTTTGTTTACTTATTTCATTTGGTGGATAATAAATAGGCTACTAGAAGCTAGTAAATTTTAAAGATAAAATGTTAACATTTTTATTAAGTAATATAAGAATATTTGCCACAGCTGGGAAAACCGGTATCTGTTCACGTTTTATCCAGACAAAATAACATTTGTTAACTGAGTATCACATCTCATGAGAAAATAGGTCATTCTCTCTGTTATTTCTCTCTTCAACTGTTCCATTCTTGTGTCTGTAGACTGCACATTGTCATACAATGTAGGTTTTGGTTCGTATTGCATCTGTGCAAGAATTAATCTTTTTGATCTTATGTTACTGTTCTACAAGACATGCATGTAATTAGTTAGCTTTCTTCCAGGTTCTGGCCAGCAATGCAATTTTTCTCGGTGTCGTGATTTTGCTTCCTTTCACATTGGGACGGATAGTCCTTTTCATACTCTCTCGACTTGTGGTAACAACTACTAGTGCAATACTTACAGCAGGCATTTCTCCCTTGGACTCAGCATTGGCTTTAGCTAATATGACATTGCAGCATACACTGAACTCTGTTGCAAATTTATCAGCAGAAACTCAATCAGAATTTGTATTCAGTCAGGCTGGGGAGGTACTTGCAAAGCATCTAATACCAAATGTGACACAGCCAGATGCAGCTTCAACTATTCTCACAAATGAAAGTCCTATAGATCTGTTAACAGTAGCAGGCGTTGCTGCCTTGAGGCTTTCTGATATGGCTACTCTTGCTGTAGGTTACATGGTTATATTTGGTCTGGTTTTTTGTTATTTTGGACTTATAGCTCTTATCCGCTATAACAGGGGAGAACCTTTGACAGAGGGTCGGATCTACGGAATTGCCTCTATAGCAGAGGCTATTCCTTCTCTTGCCAGACAGCTTTTGTCTGGTGTAAACTATTTCATGACAATGGTGAAGGTTGCTTTCCTTTTAGTGATTGAGCTGGGGGTTTTTCCTTTATTGTGTGGATGGTGGCTGGATGTTTGTACTATTAGTATGCTTGGAACAACAATTGCTCAGCGGGTGGCTTTCTTCTGGTCTTCGCCACTAACAAGCTCTTTGTTACATTGGCTTGTGGGGATTGTATACATGTTACAGATAAGCATCTTTGTTAGCCTCTTACGAGGGGTATGCTCTTTCCACCTCATCAAGTTTTACTTTTTTGTAACATGCTTTACAGTGGTGATGTTTGGCTAACTTTACTAGGTGCAGTTGATACTTTATTGTTTAATACCTTCTCAGAAATTTCCCTTATGTGTTATTATACCATGTAAAACTTAAACACTGCAATGTCTTGGGTATCAGGTTCTTCGTTCTGGAGTTTTGTACTTTCTCAGGGACCCTGCTGATCCAAATTATAATCCTTTTCGTGATCTCATTGATGACCCAATACACAAGCATGCACGGCGTGTCCTGCTATCTGTTGTTGTTTATGGAAGCTTGATTGTAATGCTTGTATTCTTGCCAGTTAAGGTTGCAATGTATTTTGCACCATCAATTTTCCCTCTAGATATATCGTAAGTTATATTTTCTATTGTGCTTTTATGCTGGCTTGTTATAAATAGTTCTTATGTTAGATTTTAAATTGACCTTAGAATCTCATCTACACTGCAGAGTTTCAGACCCATTTACCGAGATTCCTGCAGACATGCTTCTGTTTCAAATTTGTATTCCATTTGCCATTGAGCATTTTAGGCCACGGGCAACAATCAAGAAAATACTGTTCCACTGGTTTACAGTAGTTGGATGGGCACTTGGTTTGACTGACTTTTTGTTGCCAAATCCTGAGGATAACAATGGACAAGGTACTGAGATTGCTGAGCATGGAAGACAAGAAAGATTGCATGATATTCATCGTGGTGGTGCCCAACAGCTGAACCAGAACAGGTTAGCACTTCCAGCAGTTGGGAATGACAACAGGATAGTACGTGGAAATTCTGCATCAAGTGTGGAAGGTGCTGAAGAGTTTGATGGGGACAACTCAGCAGAGTCTGAAGAGTATGCATTTTTATATTTATCATTTTTATATTTATATTTGATACATTCCCATTAAATGATTTAACTAATATTTTCCTGGAATATTTGAGACTGTGTCAATCCTTCAAACGCTTTTCAAGTCCTTTAGCTATCATTTATATCATTTTATTCAGCTTTTGCAATGTTGGTATGGAATTCTTTGCTGTTAACTACACAAATGCAAACATCGTATCCTTGAAGGTCATTTCTAGGAAGCCCTCTGCATGTTAAATAGCTGCATCCCTGGAGTGCAGTTTTATTCATAAAAAATGAATGAAATAATTGTGTCTTGTATGTTTTGAAGATGATGTTTATGTGTTGACTTTAAACTTAGTACAATTAATTTCAACACTTAAAAGGGAAACACAACATTACTATAGGAAGGCATTCTCTTTTAAGTTGTGTCCAGCTTTTGAATTTGACTGACACTTGGGATTCAAATGCAAGGCACTGCCCTTCCTTATCCACAGATGCTTTATGGCCACGAGGACGTGCCTCTCCCTATTTGTCTGGATTCATGTTAGTGGACGAACATTATAGTTGGTCTGTAATGATTAATGATTACTTTTTTATGAACACTGAATGGATGTTCATTGTTATCATCTTAGCCTATCAGTGCCAAATTCATTTGCAGGCAGAAATTTATTTGAATAGGATACAAAAGTACATCTCATTGTACCAACTAGGTTGGTCCAATGATGAAGAGCCAAACTGTATTCACAGCCAATACAAGTACTAGTAAAATATGATTCAAATACTTTACTTGAATGAGTATGAACTTTGAAGAATTAAAAAGGATTTGTATATGGATAAAAAAAGATAGACCCAAGCATCATCCTATGGATAGGTACTTGTAATAGAGAAAATATAAAAATGGCTTTGGAATGGCACCCAATTGGAATATGAAATTGGAGTACCAATTCTAGTGGCAAGATAAGATAAGATAATATTATTAATGCTTGACAAATGACCACAAATAGGTCAATGGGACTGCTAAGTATATATGTGAGAATACAAAGTGGGAGCGCTAAAGCAGTTCTTGGGAAATCATGATAAAGCAAATCTATCCTAAGCTGATAAGAATTGAAAACCTAAGTCCTAATTGTTAGAATATGAAGGATTGTGCTCGTTTTACCATTGACAATACCCTCGTCACCCAACCATAGGCCGAAACCACCCTTCGAGCACCTTGACCTTGACAGAGAAGAATACTGGTAGCAATCAATAGCCAAGCAAGGCTAATGCACCAAGCAAGAAAAGTAACCAAAGCTGATTAGATAGTCCCACCCAGAAACTAGCACAACTCCTTTCCCAGAACTTGCGCACAAAGGTGCCAAACTGCAGTGCGCACAATTGGCTCTTTGCAATTCTGAGAATGTGAATAATGAGAATCTGGCGCCCTGTATTTATAGTAATCTGGCAGGCTTGCCTGGGCCGACTTCTCCTTCTGGGTAGTAATTAATTCATATTAATTATATTTCTGCAGCTGACATCTCGTCTAGGGTTTCCTTTACTTATTTGCTTCCTTCCGGAATATTCTAATCTTGTCAAAGGTCACAATAGAGGTTCATACCTCCCGAAGCTACCTTAATATTAACACTCCCTCCTAGCTAGGGAGGTATGGACTTAAGCACAACAAGCCATTCAATTGGTAGCATTGCGAGCATTGTGATTATTATCCAACTGAATAATTCTCCATGACAACTGGCACAATATCAATTGATAGAACACAACTGTGTTTTATCCATGGTAGTACATAACTACACTCTAGTGGTTTACTACCACACCAAGTAGCATACAAGTACTTGATCAGTGACGTATAGTCATAAACAGTGGAACATATCCACCACAGTAGCATAATTCTACTGTCTGGAGATAGGCAGTCTCCATAACAATCATTTGATGTCAACTTGCACAGAAAATATTGTTAGAGATAAACTGAATCATCTGGGCCAATCTTTCACTCACGTTTGTGAGATATGAAAGAATATCTGCCCTCAGAGTAGAACAATGAGATATCTGGACTATTCTTCTCAAACAAGGAAGAATAACTGTCTTGTCTTCTGAACCTGGACCATTCCCCACCCCAAGCCATTCTTCCTACACTAATCAAAGTGCACCCTGGAGAGAATGTATAAACCCTAAGGAATGCCTGCCCCTGATTGCTCAGCCTGGACCATTCCCCACCCTGGGCCATTCCTCCTACACTAATCAAAGTGCACCCTGGAGAGAATGTATAAACCCTAAGGAATGACTGTCCAAACCATTTCCTCTATTCACCACAAGAGGAAAAGATTGTCCTGTATCAACCTCCAAAACGAACCATTCCTCATGTTAACCACAATGAGAAATCGCTGTCCGGCGAGGCGGGCCAGTCTTCTTGAGTAACCCTCAAGAAGAGAGACTGCCCTAGATCACTCCCCATGTTAACCACAATGGGAAGTCGCTGTCTATGATACATCAACAATCTAGACCATTTCCCATGTTAACCACAATGGGAAATCGCTGCCTGTCATAAATCTCAATCCACTTTTCTAACAGGAAATAATTTGTCCGAACTGGACTATTTTTCAATCACAAAATAAAAGTTTTCAATAATATTTTAAGTGCTCCCTCCCAATCTGGAGAGTCATTTCTTCCCTTTCAACTAAGGGAGTTATTTCCACGATCCCCATCTTCTCTCGGAAATATGCAAACTTTCTTCTGGATAGAGGTTTTGTCAGGATATCCGCTGTCTGCTCATCAGTGGGGATATACTCGAGCTTTACCTCTCCTTCCTGGACTTTATCTTGAATAAAGTAGTATTTGATCTCAATATGTTTCGACCTTTCATGAAACACAGGATGTTTTGATAATCTTATACAACTCTGATTATCACAATATATTATGGTTGATTATGGAATCTGATCAAATAAATCGGAGATTAACTTCCTTAACCATATTGCTTCTGTGCATGCTTCACATGCTGCCATATACTCTGCTTCTGCTGTGCTGAGTGCGACAGACTTTTGTTTCCTGCTGCCCCAAGATATCATAGTGGAGCCCAAAGCTAAAACACATAC